>OY720443.1:106259879-106547230 GCA_963082915.1 Dolichopus griseipennis | reverse complement strand
TTGTTGTTTTTTTTGCTATTGTTTTATTTTTAATTTTTTCCAATTATTGACACGACAAATAAAGATGAAAAAAAAAAAATTCAATACAATATGAAAATAAAACATATTAAATTAATAAATAAATATATACGTATATATATATCATATATTTATAATTTAATTAAAAATAAATAAATTAAAAGAATTGCGCGAATTACAATATAAAAAACAAAAATGAATTTAAAAATTTAAGAGTAAAATAGTATTTGAATAGCCTTTTATTTTTTATTTTAATTAAAATTCTCGAGTTCCCCTGTACTGCATCACAGTTTCGAAGAATTTCCCTTATTAAATTTTATGTATACTATAATAAACTTTTAATTAATGTTTTTAATCAGGAAACAATATGTGCTAAATAAACTGTAAAATTGTTAATAAAAAGGTGCTTCATTTATCTCTCCCTTACTTGCAATTAAGTTGAATCTGAATTATTTATTTTTAAAAAGTCCATTACCTCATACAATGTGATAAGTGAGGCATATGACTCCTTTTCTTTTCAACTGCGGCAGATTATACTATCTATATTAATTTTATTAGTAATATTATTTACTTAGTTTATATCATATATTTTATATTTTACTATATATATGTATTTGGTTGCCATGGAGATTTGTAAAAAAAACTTATTTTTTAATTAAAAAATTTTGACCCGTACGGGAATCGAACCCGCACTCACTCGGATAGTAAGCCAAATGTTTACCCACCGAGGCCGCAGTTGGATCTTTTATACGATTCATAAGTTATTTGCAGGTAAACGGGATTTTAAAAGAAATCATCTTAAGTATATGATGCACAGCTTTGATAATTTGAAATTAAACGGAATATCTTGTTCCACTTGAACATGGAAACTTATGTATTGAAACTTTTAAATATATTGAATGGCTAATATTGATTTTTTATATATATGATTTTTATACTGACTGATTTGTTATTTATGGTTTTGCAATATCACATATTTTAGAAGAATTTTTTAAATTGTGTAGATATTAGTGTGAGAAAATCATTGCGGAAGCTGAAGCATTTTTCACTGGAGTCTGGGAGAACTATAGTTAATAACTTGTAATTTAATTTTGATGCACTGTTTTACAGTACGTCTCTGACTATAATGAAAAACTGATGGAAAATTATCTGAAACTAAAATTAATTTGATATTTTTTTAATTAATATATTTAAACTTTAGAAAAATTCTAAAATAAGTCCTACCTCCCGCGTTCTGCTTTATACCAACAATTAATTAACACCAATAAATATTAATTAAGTAATAAATTAACTTTAAAAAAATCATATGTTTCTGTAATTAAAAAACAAATTCTAATTAGGAAGTATTGTAAATTACTTTGCTATACTGTATACTATAAATAATTGTTAAAAAAAAAACAAATGTATCTATAAGATACATTTTTATATTTGTTATTTTAAAGACTTTCTGTTTTATGTGTTTTAAGAATTTTATTTTTTATTTTGAATTCAAGGTTAAAAGTAAACTTTCATATTCAATATTATTTTTATATAATTTTTTTATAATACATTAAACGAAGAAACGCGAAATAAAATCAGAAGACCCGCGTATCCTTCTAAAATACAAAAATATAAAAAACCATAAAACATTTTTAACCATATTAATCATCAATATCAGTCAGTCAGACTTGAAAATTATATAATAATAACAATTCGAACAACAAAATATTAAACATATATATATATACGATATATATATATCAAAAAAGATAAGATAAATAATATAGCAAAAAAAAAAAATATTATATACCAGCCATCATCCAGGACATGATTTGAATTTTAAATAATTGAAGAACTCCTGTTCACCATTTCTTTTTTTTTTTTTTTATTTTGTACAAATTCTAAATTTTTGCATTTTTATGCTTGTTTTTTTTTTTGTCATTCCTAACCTTGTATTAATCAAGTAATTTATAGTGTAATAAAAATACAAAAATGTATAAATCAATAATTTCAGATCAATTGTCGATATTGATTTTCAAAAATAAAATTGCCATTTTAAAACAGTGCGTTTTTGTTTGGTGGGGGGATGTGTTTCAATAAACAAAAGTTTTTCTACTTCTTCTTCTTCTTTAACAAACAATTTATTCCCTAACGTTTCCTGAAGATACTTTAGATACACTTCTTTTTAAATGAAATTTAGAGAAATCCAAAGTTGCGTTTGCGTACAAAAAATAAATAAAAAAAAACTTTAAAAGAAAATGAAGAACAAATCGGAAGGAAACAAAATAAAGGATACAAATTTGCCGACGGTAAAACGAATTTGTATTATCGAAAAAAAAAATTTCGAACAATTTATATACATATATTAAAATTGAATTAGTTATAAAAATGCTAAATTTGAATGGAAAATTATTAAATTAAAACAAATTTTAACAAAATATTAAATTTACGATATTGTAATATCGTAAATGAATTAAATAAAAATTAGATTTTTGTTTTAAAAATTAAAAAAAAATGAATGTAAATATATATTTATATAATGAAATCTATATTTTTTAAATTATATTTTTAGAGTTGCCAGCTCTATGTTTTTTTTTTAAAGAATAACTTAATAAACCAAATATTGTATATATTGACAATTCAGAACAAAGATTTTAATTATATTAATTTAATCGTATATTTAATATTATTTTATTTTCGTATATTATTTTGTTTTAAGGATTTTAATTTAATTATTTATAATTCTATATTTAACTTTTGTATATTTTCTTTTGTATTTATTTTATTTTCTTTTTTTTTTAATTTTATTTTAATTTATAATTGTGTACTTTTTTTTTGTCTATAATCATTATTTAATTTGTAATTTGTTGCACAATTTATATTAAAAAAAAAACATTTTAACAATCAAAATTTAAAAAAAAAAACATAATTATAACTGGATTAGAAGAAAATTGAATTGAATATAAATAACGTATATACTATAATTTAATAATATAAAAGTTATCAGATGCAGAAATGTCGTAAATGTACAACAGAAAAAGTTAGATTTTATATTAATGAATTTTCAAACATCGTAACTTTTACGTATAGTACATACAAATTTTTAGAGAAGTATTTTCAATATTATTAACTGACTAATAGTTACAATGCGTATTAATTAAAAATTTGTTCCAGTTATAATATGTAAGAATGTAATATTTAAAATTATTTTTATGTATTAATTAAATCAAAAATATAATAGATTTTTAAATTATTAAATAATCAAATTTTGTATGTATATATTACACTTTATGCCTAATAAATTCTTCGAATTTAGACCGAGTTGACGAAATTAAAAAAAAAAACTGTATAGGTATACGGACCATTTAATTCATTCCTGTGTTTTTTTTTCTTTGTTAAATTTGTTTGTTTTTTTAAAGAATTGTAATAAAATTTAATTTTTTAATATATATTATATTAATTTCATTTATTTTTTTTTATATTAATTTTTATTTAATTTTATATTGAATTTTTTTTTTTTTTGTTCGTTTGTATGTGTATTTTATTTGTATTTTTTTACTATATATTTGTTATTTATATTTTCTTTTCAGTTTTTTTTTTTTTTTTATTTTATAATAATTTTTATATTAACTTTTTTTAATTTAATTATTTAAGATTAATTAAGTCTAAAATAAACATATTTCACATTTTATTTCATTACATTTTTTTTTTTTGTGTATTTTCAATATTATTTTTTGCCTTTTTAATTAATTAATTATTTTTTTTGAATTTATTTATTTTTTTAATTAATTTTTTAATACACATATATAGTAAAACTAATGACTTAACTATTTACAAAATAAAAAAATAAAAAAACAAAAATAATAAGAATTGTTTTGGGAGATTGGTTTGTATTAATTTAATTTATTTATATAATATTAATTTTTTTTTGTCTTATATTAATTTTTTTAAGGTTTTTTCTGTACTTAATTTTAACTATATAATTTTTTTTTTACGCAATTTTTGTGTATGTGTGTATTTATTTCTAAATTTTATTAAATTTATACTTAGTTATACAATTTTGTTTTTGTTTTTTAAAAAGACTTTTCTTTAAATGTGATTTTGTATATAATAATAATATTTTTCGATTTTTTTTTTATTTTAATATTTATTTCTACTATATATACTTAATATTTAGAAATATTTATATATATTAATTAATATTAAATTGTTTTTTTTTTTTGCATAATTTTTGTTAATTTATTTTTGTTTCAAAAATGGGTGTATGCGTTTTGTGTATTTTTTCTTTAGTGTACTAAAATTAATTTAATTTTTAAATTTATATTTTTTTGTATACAAAATGCCTTACAAATATATTAATTTTTAAACAAATAAAAGTTAAAAAATAAAAAAAAAAAACGAAAATTAAATATTCTACAAAAAAACAAAGGACTATATGTATTTTATTAAATATAGATTTATTAATTAATTAATATACATATTTTAATTAAATATATATAATTAATAATTTATTTATTATTTTTTAAACTAAATAAATAATTTTTTTAATTTAATTTAGCCTTTTATATTAATCAAAAAAAAAAATGAAATTTACATTTATGTGTATAAAACAAATTTTATATATTAAAGATTTTTTCAAAATTAAGTTTAAAATTTTTTTTTGAAATTCAGAAAATCAGATTTTAATTTCAAAAAAATAAGTTAAATTCAATATGAAAAACTCTTTGTTTAAATTGAAATTGTTTTATAGATATATTACAAAATATTTAAAATAAATTTTATTATAAAATAATTTGATTTGATTTTGTATTTACCTTTATACAGAAACAACAGAGTTGCTGGCTGTTGTTAAGTTTCTTCCTCAATTCATTTATATATTAATATATTTGATTATTAATTGGATTTTTCAATTATTTATTTAATTTTATTTAAGAAATTGAGTTTTATTTTGTTTTTTCATAATTTAAAAAAAAAAAAATATATCACTTTATGTTGTGTTAATATTTTTTTTTTTATTTATTATTTATTTATAAATTATATATTAATTAAACAAAGAAATTAATATTATATTAATTTTTAGAGGTATTTAATTTATTGAGCGAATTTAATTATTTTTTATCTGAACTTATAGAACCTTGAAATACTATGTACAGCATTTACTTTATGTGCTTTAAATTCATTAATAATATATATATATATATTTATTATATAAGTAAATATATATAATTTTCTGTTTTAAATTTATATTATTAATTTTATGTTTTTCTTTTCACTTGTTCTGTTTTTGTATTAATAAATAATTTTAACTTTCTTTCAACACATTTCATATCATAATTTTTTTTTTTGTTGTTTATTTGTGTTTTAAAACCTCAATTTCTTTTTTTTTTTTATATTTTAAATATTTTTTTATATATTTATTAATATTAAATAAACCATTTTATTATTTTAAATATTAATTAAATATTATTAATATACAGAAAAAAAGAATTAATAATCAATTAAAAGTAAATTTTAATTTAAACAAATTAAAAAACAAATAAAAAAAAATTAAAAGAATTTCAACTATATTACAAATATTTTAATTAATTAATTAATTTTTGCCTAATTTTTTTTTTTGCCTATATTATGTTATGTTTTTTTTTTACAAAAGATTGGGACGTTTTTTGGGAAGATTAGCCTAGAACTCTAGCAACAACAACTAAATTTAATTTTTAGATAAAGTTCTACGTTTGTTTTAGAGTTTCTGATCATTTAATTTAACTTTTTCATATTTAATTTCGTATATCTTAGATTCGTATACTATTTATATTCGTATTTAATTATTTGTTTGTTTTCTTATTTTCAACCGATCAAAATTAAATTTACAATTAACAATATACTAAACTTCGAATTTTCGAACATAAAACATTTTAATAATACAAAATATTTACTACTTAATAAAAATGACCTGCATTTTAGTTTAAAAAAAGTAGATATATTGCAAAACAGTTTAATTCCTAAAAAAAAATTGAATTAAAAAAAAAACATAAATTAGTGCCAATTAAAATTAAATTATTTAAAAATAGTTTTTAATACCAATAAAAAAACAAAAAAATTTGCCCCTACTGTGAAGTGTTTTTTTTTTTTCAAATCAATAAAAAAAATTTTTAATTAATCTTATATTTAATATGATTTGTAACAAAGCTAATAAAAATTTCAAAAGTTAATGTGCGTTAAAAAAAAAAATTTATTACCAAGATTTGAACCTGATTTTGACATTTATTTGATGCGTTTAAACTCACGATTACGCAAATTAATCATATGCGAAAAAAAATTAAGTAATTTAATAAAGTTTATATTCATCATTTAAACCTAATTTATACAGAGAACTTTGAGATTTTAATTCATAATTTAACATTGAAGCAAAAAATTTTGAAAATCAAGTTAATTTTATAAAATAATTTAAAACTTACAGACACTTACAGTTTAAATTAAAAATATTTATTTGCAGAATAGCGGCGGCGGCACTTTAAGTTAAAATTTAAAAAATATAAAACAAAATTTTGCTGTTGTTGCACTTGTAACGTTAATTTTTTTTGCCTACTATAATCTTCTCCTAAAAAACCCAATTATTTTCAGTTTTGTACACATTTTGTTATTCATTACGATTATTATAATCGCCGCCAAATGTGTTAAAGTGTCGGACACCGGGTGGTGCTCCAGTAGCGGCTGCAGCGTTTAATTGCAGGGTCCACTCATGAAACCATCTTGCGTGAAGTTGTTTCTGTTGCTGTTGTTGCTGATGATGATGTTGTTGGTGATTCAAATGATGATGATGGACAACGTGTGGGTTCAAATTTAATGACAATGGTGAAGCTGGTGATAACGGAGATAACGGTGAATGCTGATGATGTTGTTGCAATTGCTGTTGTTGTTGTTGCAATTGTTGATGATGATTTAAATTTAATTGATGTTCACTGGTATGAAATAGATGCGGATGATGATGCGTTGTTAAATGTGGATGTTGTTGATATCGCATTGGATCTAAATACATTGCCGCAGCTAATGATGCATTCGTTTTTGTTACTTGTGATAAATGATCGTTATCGTTATTATTATTATTATTGTTATTATGATGACTTGTATTATTATTATTATTATTATGGCTTCCTAAAGGACTATTCGGTGATAGTACATTTGTTGTCAATGTTGATGAACCTGATGATGATGGTGTCGTCGATTGTTGTTGTTGATTCAGCTGCTGCTGTTGTTGTTGTTGCTGCTGCTGTTGTTGTTGTTGTTGGTGATGTTGATGTTGAGTATACGAGGACACCGTTGATTGTATCGTTGTCGCATTCGATGCATTAACAGCGGAGTTGGACTCCTGGATTTCTGATTGCTAGTGGGCCGTCAGCTGGTGACCCCCACCACCTTGCATGTTATTTGGACTTAAAATTGGTGGACTATGACTATGACTATGTGTACCCATTGGACTACCATGCATATCATGATGATGATAACCATGATGACCTAAATGACCTGGGGGCATACCATCCATCATATCACCACCCATTGTATTTGGTGGTGTCATACGTTTTTCTTTTTGTCTTCTATTACAAAACCATACTCTTACTACTTCTTTTTCTAATTGTAATGAATCTGCTAACGATGTTATTTCTTGCGCCGATGGCTTTGGTTGTTTATGAAAATGTTGTTCAAGGGCACCTTTTACTGAAACTTCTATACTAGTGCGTTTCTTTCGTTTTCTACCCTGTGCGGCAATTTTATCAATTGATGTAGGTGAACCAGTAGTTGAATCAGCCTCTTCTAGCCATTTTTGTAAAAGTGGTTTTAATTTGCACATATTTTTAAAACTTAATTGTAAAGCCTCAAATCGGCATATCGTTGTCTGTGAGAAAACGTTACCGTATAAAGTACCTAAAGCTAAACCAACATCTGCTTGTGTAAAACCTAATTTGATACGACGTTGTTTAAATTGTTTTGCAAATGCTTCTAAATCATCTGAAGTTGGGGTATCTTCTTCACCGGCACTAACATCACGATCACCCCCTAAATGATGAGGATGTATATGTAATTGTGGTGATTCAGCACCACGTAACGCATGGTGTAATGGTGTAACGCCTTGATGATGTGGATGGTGCGCTGCTGGATGTAACATACCATTCATTGCATGATGATATTGTAATGGTGAACCACCCGTCGGTCCGTAATGTGTTGCATGTACTGGTGCATGCCATGCATGTGGTGATGCCATACCCTGTTGTGCTCTTGTTTGTTGTGTTAAATGTGACATTTCTTGTTTAACATCAGCCGGATGATGATGGGTATGATGTGTTTGTAATGACCATGGATCAGCAGCAGGATGTAATGCTGTCCATGGATTTGTTGCCGCTGAACCAACACTTGTTAAACCACTAGTTACACTACTTAATGTTGTTGCACCACCACCAGTGTTTGGTGATGGTGACGATGGCAGCTGATGATGATGTGAATGTGAATGATGATGATGATGTTGCATATATTTCATTTCACCAGCATCTGTTGCACTGCGGGGTGATGATGTATGATATCCGCCACCGCCTAAGGCCATATCTAATTCGCCTGATGTAGGCGTCATATATGTGGCGGCCATCCCCACCGCTCTAGGGCTATTCAGCCCGTCCACGCTGGCGGGGTAGGGCTCCAAATTGGGGCTCAGTTTACCGAGTTTAAGAACCAGATTGAAATTTTAATTTGCTTTATTTTATTAATCTAATATTTTGATTTATTAATTTTGTCACACATACATTAAATGATTTTCTATCAACTTTTTCTATAATTTTTTTGTTATCTTTAAAACGTTTTTTTAATTTTTAAAAAAATTATATTATGAGCAATTATTTTTTAATTATATTTTATTTATTAATAAATTATTTAATTATTTTTCGTTTTTAATTTTGTATACTTGTTTTCTAATTTATTTGAAGACTAGATGATTAATTGTTAGTGTTTATTTCGATTTTTGAGCAAAATTTTTATTATCACAAAATGTTTAAGGAAAAATTTCAATTCACTCTGTATGAAAATGATTAAAACAAAAGTTCTGACTAGGTGTAAAAAGAAATTATTAAAGGACTGGCCGCCAAATTAAAGTTTAATAAATGTAAAATATTTTGTTTATTGTTGATGTTTATTTTTTTTTTTTTCGTATATCGTATACTTTAATATTATCGATTTTACACTTTCTCTGTAGAAGATATTCACACTGGTTTTAAATTCTTTAGATCTATGTTTTATTTTGCAAAATTCTTTTATTTTATCTTTTTTTTTATACTTTGAACACAAATTTCTTAAAAGGAAAAAAAAAATTAAATTTTATTTAAAATTATTATAATTTATTCTATTTTATTTTCAACACAATTATCGTACATTTTTTTTTATTAAATTTTAAATACATCATAAAAAAAATAGAAGAGCTTTTCATTTCCAAGTTCAAAATCAAAAATTCAGAGAAGAAAAATGAAAAACAACAGAAAATTTGATTTTTTTGT
Source organism: Dolichopus griseipennis (assembly GCA_963082915.1). NCBI lineage: Eukaryota > Metazoa > Arthropoda > Insecta > Diptera > Dolichopodidae > Dolichopus > Dolichopus griseipennis. The sequence goes on along the minus strand of OY720443.1, from coordinate 106,537,703 downwards.
GAAAAAAATTGCGCAAATTTTTATTTCTTTTTTTTTTTTTAAAAAAAAAAAAAAAAATAAATAAATTAAAAAATGAAGTTCAGTAAACCGTCCGTGTACCAAAAGTCCTAACAAAAACAAAATAAAGTAACAAAAATGAGCCAAACAAACAAATTTTCAAGTAGATATGTAAATTGTAAATATACAACTTCTACCAATGTTTGTTTGTTTGTATGTAACTAAATACTTTTTTTTTATTAGATGTTAGATGTTTTAAAAATGCAAAAGTGCAATCTTTGATTGAGAAAGTTTGTAGGTATGTTAAAATTTAATATTTTTTTTTTCAATTCACTTGAACTTTTGATTCACTTTTTCTTCAATCATTTGTTATTTGAGATTCACTTTTTTCATCAATCACTTGTTTTCTTCATTTATTTGTAATTTGTAAACTATTTTATAATATTTCTTATTTTTCTCTTATTACCTTTACTTCTATAATTTGTATTTAATTTTTAAAATTTAATTATTTTACTCATTTAGTAAAAATTTTTTAAAATCATTTGTATTTTGAATATATCGCATTTATTTATTTATTTAATATATATATGTATATTTTTAATCATTTTTGTTATTCTGATAACACAATATTATTTTTAAATTTTATTTTTACGAAATTAATTATTTTATTTTTTTTTTTTTTTTCTTACTTTGATTTTATTTTGTTTTCTTTTTCTTGAATATTATTTAAATTAATTAAAATTTATTTTTCTTTCTCTTCTTAGTTATTTAAATTTTTTATTGGAAAATTGAAGAATAAGAAAAAACGAAACAAAAAATTTGAATTCATAATATTTTGTATTTATTAACAAAAATTATTTTTTTTTTTTTACTTTCTTATGATTTTATTTTTTTTTGTATTTTGTAATTTTAATTTTTAACCGATAGGTGACAGAAAAATTTTTGAATTTTTTTTTTATTTCACGTGCAAACTCATCAAGCTATCGAAGTCAACTAACAATATTCCAACTATTATTCAGTCAAGAGATTCGAATAATATTATATTATTTTTTGTTGAAGTATTTCTGTGTTTTTTTGTTTTTTTTTATATTCTTCTTGTTTTTCTTTATTTATTATATTCTGTTTATTCGGTTGTATATTTTCTTATGTTTTTATTTTATTGTTTTTTTTATTTTATTTTTTTTTAAATAACACACTATAAACTTTATTCACTGTATATATTTCATACTCTACACTACAGTCTACTCTACTCTACACTCTACAGTTCAATTTACAAACAACATACTATTCAATATTCCATACGCTTCCATACCCTAACTGAGTCGACTTGTATAACATAAAATATTATATATTGTTTCATATGAATATGAAAATGTATATACAACAATAAATAAAGTATGAAATTGTAAAAGAAATAGAATTAAGATGAAGAAATACGAAATATAAAACAGTAACACAAATGCAATACACACATCTTTACGCAAAATAAAAAAAAAAACAGAAGAACTCCATATGAATAAAAGAATGTAAAGAGAAAATTTTTATCTGTTTGTTGTTTTTTTCTTTATAAAATTCAAATGTATGAATGTATTTGTGTAAATGAATTTGCTATTTTACAATTTTGTATTTGTTTGTGTAGGTAATAGCAAAATAAGTTTTCCATTCATTTTCCAATATACAAAATATAGAAATATCAAAGAGTATAAAAGAATTCCAATAGAAATAAAATTCTTGTGGAAAATTGACACAACTACAACGAAAATTGACAAAATAATATTAAAGATAAAATAAAGGTCTAACAAATAACAACATTAAACGAATTTTCATTTATTTTACTTTGATTACGTGGTCAAGTACTCATTGTGAATGTGATTGTTTTCATTTTTTTTTTAATTTAAAAAATTAAATAATTACAAATAAATATAATAATTTTTTAATATTAATGTTTTATTAAATTTAATTAAAATATTATTTTAAATAAATCAACTTTTGTAAAAAAATTTAAAATTAAATAAATTACAGACTGAGAGAGAAGGAAAAGCAGAGAGATATATTTATAATTTAATAAGATATAATAAATTAATTGCACACGTGAGTAAATTTTTTTCTCAAATTCTGTACAAAAACACAACAAAATATAAAAAACCGGAAAGTAAAGATAGAATTTATATATTATAATAAATAATAACTTTGTATTATTGTATGAATTATGAGTATGTTTTGTTATTTTAATTCCATAAGTATTTAATATATAAAAAATTTGATTGAAAATGGTTAAAATAACAACAACAATGCATATACGAAAAAAATACCCACCCTACCAGCTGATTCTGATTATTAAAAAAAAAAATTGAGAGAATACAAAAGAAAAAGAGATATCATTTTGTAATTTTTGTACAAGTCCAACTACAAGTACTTTGTAAAAATGTACCTAGTACTTAGTAGTAATTTATTGAACGCCTTTGATTTCATTTTATATCTTTCTCTTTCAGTCTTTCTCTCAAATTTCATTTGGTTGGAAAACAGAATAAGCAAAAAACAACAATAAAAAAATTATACATGTCATTCTCTTTTATTTTTTTCATTTTGTATTTCATTTTGCTCTCTCTTACTCTTAGAAAACAATTTTAAATTTATTCTTTTGATTGGTATGTTGTATGATGGCATGTTGAAAAAAATAAAAACAAAAATAAATGCTCCACAATGAACTCACACTCACATCATATTGAATAGCACATATACACTGTTTATTCAGTATTTTGTATAGTGATATAAAAAAAAACCAAACTGTAAATATTTGAAAAAATTATTTTATTGTGCTCTGTCACGTGGTAAACAATTGTATACGATTATTCAATTGTTTGTTGTTTTTGTTTTTATTTTGTTGTTGTTGTTGTTGTTGTTTTTTATTATTGGAGAGATAATATTTGCTTATGGTTTTGTTGTTGGTGGATTGTTAATTTTTTTTTTTTTTTTATATTTTTTTGAAAAATTTATGGGGGATCGTTAACGCCTCTATTTGGATAGACATTTACTATGGTGTTGTTTTTGTAATTTTTTTCTTCTGTTACTTATACTTTTTGTTGTTGTTATTTGGAAAATTTTTTGAAGTTTAGTTAATGTGTACGAATGTGTTGGTGCGTAGATAAATTTTTGTAAGTTAAATTTTTAATCTATTTTCTTATTATGTTTTATTTTTTTTTATTTTTAGTATAGGTATTAATGTGTTGGAGAATTTTTTTCAATATTAACACACTCTATTAGATTTTGTATTAATTTTAATTACGTTGGTTTTGTTTTCTAGGCTCCACCTTCATATTCTCACTGGAAAGTTCGATTATTTTTGTACTTGAAAAGGTTTTGTGTAAAGTGTATTTTAGAGGCTGAAGTAATTTGTTAATTTTTTTTTATTTTTTTACTTTCTGTTTTTCAAATTAGAAAAGAGTTTTTTTGAGAATGACATCCACCATTTCATGTGAGGGTGGTTTCAAAGCAAAAAATCAAAAAAAAAAAAAAAAAACATTAAAATAAAAGAAAGATATTCTGTGTCTGTTAAATTGAGTTTTATATTGAAACATTTGTTAAACCGAGCACTAGAAAGTGAAAATCTTGTGTTAAAAAATACTTTATTTTTTTGTAAATATTTTAAAAATTATAAAATTAATTACTAATATCAGTTTTTGATCGGTGTAAGGGTATAAAATAATAATTTAAAATTATTTTAATTAATAAATTAAATTAAATTAAGAATTATGAAATTAAAAAATTTTTCAGTTTTAAAAGAAAAATTAAAATTGAATTTTTTGAAAAATGGCAGTGAATTTGAATAAAGAACTTTTAAATTAAAGCTTTTTTGAAATATAAAAATTTTTACTGAAAAACAAAAAAAAAACAACAAAAAATAAAACAAAATTCGAATAGAACTTCTTCAAAACAACAAAAAGAATTAAAAATCAAAAAAACTTTCTATCTCTTTTTAACTTGCGTGACAAATTGATATACACTTTTTTTTTTTACTTAGAAGAACATGTAAAAAGTGGGTGGTAACAGAAAATTGTTTTGTAAGGGTATAAAAATAAAGAAATACTGTAGTGCTTCCTGGAAGATTTTTCCCGTTGTGTTAATGTTAAATGTGTGGTATAAGTGCCTATGTGTGTGGGTTTTCTAATGAAAATTTCTACAAAAAAAAACTGAAAAATTTCTTTTAAAATTTTAACGTGAAATAGAAAACTTCTTCGGATAATTGAATTTAGAAAAAAAATTGGAAATTATTTGAACTAATTTTGAAAAAAAGAAATAAAAAAAAAAACGAAAACTAATTCATAAATTTTGATAAATATTGTTAGAACTAAATAATTAAAAGGAAGTGAAAAATTAGACCTCGTACACCACTTTTTACGTTTTATAAAAAACAGAAATGTAAGGTTTTGCTAGACATCGTCAACGGAAATTTTTTTTGAAACTACCTTTAGTTTGATGTTCTCCTTTAAATATTAAAAAGGTAAGTAATTTATGTGGTTAATATATTAATGATTTGCAGTTTTTAAATATATATGTACTAGGTATAAGACTTCATATTCGACGAATAAATGTTTATTTTTTGATAAATGTTAAAAAGATGTTCTAAATTCCAGTGTAGTTTTCTATTTTATGAAGCGAAATAAGAAATGTAGGTATATTATAGAGAATTAAAATTAAAAATTCTTTCAAATTAGTTATAGAAACTAAATTAGAAAAACATCATTTCTAATTGATTGGTCCTACCTACCTATATAGAAAACTAAAATAACTACTTACCAACAATTAAAAACCCTATTGCATATATAAAAGTATACCTTTACGATTATATAGAATGAAAATGGTTTTTAAAATACAACTTAGTTTAAAAAACATTTACCTATTTTACTTATTAATAAAGATTTCTATAATCAAAAATATTATTTTAAGTAAATTTTAAAGTTGTTCTTAATTCTTCTATAAATGATAAACATATAGGCGCCTTTTAGTTTAATATAAATCATACCTCTAAATATTATATTAATTAATTCACGCGAATATTTAATCAAAAAATTATTGTTTAATCAATTGAAACTTTTTAAATAAACAAATTTTAAAATCAAAAACTTTTTAAAAGAAAGATTAATATACCTAAAATTTAAACAATAAATTATATAAACACAGTAAAGTGTTTAATACTTTTAAATTAATACCCCATTAGTAATCAAAGTACCTACAAAATTAATAAAATCAAAAAATACTAAAAAAAAAAAATTTTTTTTTTAATTTTTATTATTTGTTCCTTTTTTGTTGCTCCTTGCAAATTTGTACCCAATATTCAAAACAAAAAGAGTTAAAAATGTTGAAAAATTCTTACAAGAATAATTTTTAAACCAGAAACAATGTATAATGAAAAACTTTACCAACAAACCAACCAACCAACCAACTAACAATAAGAACAACAACAAACAAATTTCATTCATTTAATAATAATAAGTGCTGGTAGCGCCAAAAGTGTAATTCAAATTTATGCTAATTTTACATTCAACATTATACATACATTTAATATAAGAAATGAAAAGAAAAATCGTAAAGAAAAATTAAATATATATATACATTCATATATAGGTACATGTATATTTAAAATAAAAAAAAATAAAAAAAATGGAAAAACTGAAAGGGAAATAAGAATTCAAAGTTCAAGTTCAATAAAACAGTTAAAAATTACCATAAATACTGAATTTTTCATTATTCAGTTCAGTTCAGTTCAGTTCAGTTCAGTTGAGTTCAGCTATAAGTTGAGGCTTTTTTTTTCAATTCACGTCTTATTTTTTTCTTTTTTATCCAGTAGCCGTTTCAATATGCTTTAAACCCTCTAATATATAATCTAAATTGTAATAGCAGTGGTAAAAAAAAAATCACCATAAAAACAATATTTAAAACTTCCTTTTTTAGATTTTAATTCTGTTTTTTTTTAAATTTTATTTTAATTAAAAGCAAAAAAAAACAAAAAACAAGTAAATAAAATTTTAAACAGACACCAACCAAACTTTAAAGTAAATTAAAAAAAAAAAAATGTCAAAACTGTTTTCCTGGTATGCGCATTTTAAAGTATTTTTAAATTGAATAAAAAAAACGCAATTATTTCAACTGTAATCATAGGTATATGTTTATATACATATATAATGTTTTTTGAATTGTATACAAAATGTATACAAAATATACCATATATTATAATTATATACCTACATTTAAAATATATTATATGCAACAACATGCAACACAGTACAGCATACCATACAACTCATTACTTAATTTAGTCATTTACGAAAAATGAAAAGAAATAAACAAATGAATAAATTTTATTTTGCATAAAATTTTGTCATGAAAATTTGTTTGATTTCTTAAGTATATAAATTTGTTTTTTTACTATTATGTAGGTATTTTATATATTCACTATTTTGGTTATTTGTAAGAATGATAGTTATTTTATCATTTACATACTTAACTTATCTAAATTACTATTTAAATGTTGAAAATGATATAGCTGTAGTCTCTAAATTTTTTTGTGAATTTGTTGAAATTTAATAAAAAGAATTTAAAAATAAACTTTGTAAACTTATAAGCAAATTTCTTGTAGGAAAATTGTTTCTTGACTTTTAAAGTAAATATATGTACATACATACATATGTACCTACAAATAGATAACAAAGTGCTACTGTGTTTCATAACATTAGGCTTATTGAAATAGGTAGGTACTCTAAAAAAAATGAAATAAATTCATACCATAAAATTAAAGAATTTTATATTATATAAAGCCAACCAAGTTTATGATTTTCTTCTTGACCTTATTAAGGAAGTTATAAACCTATATATATATATATAAATATTTTGTATGTATTCAGGTAGTTTTCACTGCGTAATAGATTTTATAATCTGACACTTTCATTATTTCCACCTGAAATTTTCAATAAATTTAATTTACTTAAAAAAAAAAATTAATTAATTATTACATTACAAATATTTTTCCAAATGATTATAAATGTCCACTTGGAAAGTCAAAGTATACATTACCAAATTAACATTTTCTTTTATTTCACCAATTTTCCAAAATAACCATCGAATATGATACCAAATTATCATTTAAATTTAAATGAAAATAAAAATCAAACAAATGTCAAAATGTAATTTGACAATTGGTACAAATTTAGCGTTGCCGTTTTTGGTTATAATTAAAAAAATAACTCTGAGGTGCGTATTAGATTTTTAATAAGTACTCAATTAGAATTTAAATAAAATTTTGTAAAATTAAATTATAAAATTTTTGTTATTAATGGACTAACGCTTGGTTTATATCACATTACAACAAGGTTTAATATTACATATTTTAATATGTACTTGACTACATAGAAATAAATAAGCACTATGTAATAATGTAATAGGTATTTGATCTAAAAGAAATAATACATTATGTTGTAATATTAGAATTAGTATATCACTAATAAAACGCAAAATATTAGAGAAGACCGTATCAATTCTATAGACACCAATATCCATTGTAAAATGTTGATTGTATAAACAATACTTTAAATTCTTTCCAAAATCAGACAAATGAAATGTTACCATAATTTCCATTACTTTAATCCGATAACAATTTTACTACATTAAAAACTTCTGAACTTTATCAATAAAATTTTAATATTGCCATATTATTACAATAATATTTACCATGTAATTCTTAATCCAACTCAAAATTGCCAACAAATTCACAATCCCCAAAAATAATATACAAAATATCTTGAAAAAAAAAACAGAAACCATTTTTATTAATTTTTAAAAAAGCACGTATTAACAATCAGACGATTTTAATATCGCCAAGCGACTATATCGATTACTTTGGTTTTTACTGTTTTCTCCAAATTATATGCATTATCTTTTAAATTTAAATCCTGTTTTTTTTGAATATTTTTTGTTATTTTTAGAATATTAAATCGTGCCAAAAACACTCTTTGATCCAAATTGCAGACTATTTTACCAGAATAATTAGAGTATTTTTTTTTTCTTATAATGCTTTCCCTCTCATTAAAAACTTCACAGTTTTTTTTTATCCAAATTATTCCTTGAAAAAAAATTTCTATTAAATTTAAAGAGGTTCTTAGCCTTTAACAGAACAATTTACAAAAAACAAAACGGTAAACAATCATTAATAAAAAAATAAAAGTTTAAAAAAAATTTTCTACAATTTACTGCTACTATTTTTCCAAAAAGTTGAAAGAAAATCGTTGCAGAATTTGAGAAAAACAAACAATAAAGTACCCATCATCAACACTATCATTATCATTATTTTGCAAACATGTAAAAAAATTGTCCTTTGAAGTACACACTAACACCTACACAAAAGCATGTAATAGTATGTATATAAAATATCAAATCATTAAAATCAAGGAAAAACACGAAGAAGAACATGAAATAGAAAATCAATAACGATTTAAAATTCGCCGGCAAAGTTTTTTAATATATAAAAAAAAAACCACAATATTACAAACATATTTATATAATGTAAATGTATATAGGATAATACCCACAATCATCACTATTTATTTTTATTATCATCATTATTATATGATGATTATTTCAATCATCATGAAAGACAATCATTTTTTTTAACCCCATATAATACAGTTGAGCATAAAAAATTGGCGTTTTGTTTTTGTTGTAATAAATAGAAAGTATAAATATACGTATATGTAGCTTTATATACATAATTCACAAAAAAAATGGTGTTGGTGGCGGCGGCGGTAACACTAAAAATCATAAAAACAATATTTTCGCATTCGCATTCTTTTTTTGCATAATAACAATAATAATAATAAAAAAGTTTTCATACATTCCTACATACATATTATATTATGAGTGTTCCTGATTTTGACATATTTCTGTGATATCCAATTCAAAAATATCACTGCAAACATTGAAATGTCACTCATAAAAAAAGAAATAGAAAATTATATTCGAGTTTCCAATCATTTTTCGATAAACGGTGATGCCATTTCTACAATATTAAATAATATGTCTGTGTGTTCGATAGTTTTGCTTTCTTTATCTTGCATTGTTGTCATAATTTCTTTTCGAAATTAATTATTAAATATTATTTTAGAAAATAAATTTAATTTTCGAATTAGAAATTTTGAAATAACAATAAAAGTTAAAAAAAAATGCATAAAATATTGCGTTTAGAAGTACCTAATATTGGAAATTTATTGAGATTAATTAATCGAATTTTAATTTTTATCTTCGAAAATCGGATCGAAATAAAACTTGAATTAAATACTTTAAAAAGTTTTAAGAATGTTTAAATTAAAAGAGTTTCATATTTTGAAGTTCTTGAAATTGTTTTATTTTGTATTCCTGCAACCTATTAATTTTGAAAGTCTTGAAAATGTTCAAATACAAATTAAAAAATAATTGTGATCTTAATTAGATAGGAAATGAATTTAATCTAGGAATTATTAGAGCCATTATTGAGTGGAAATTTGCAAGAATCAGCAAAAATATGAGCAAATAATAATACTTAAAAAAAAACTTTATTAAGAATTAGTTTATAAACACTTTAAATAATTTGTATCTATCAATTTTTTTTATCTTAAAACTGCGAACTGGATTTAAAAAATATTGTCTTATTTCATTAATTCTTTTTTTATTACTTGATTACATTGCATTCAAACTCTCAGTAATAGATTAAATATTCATTCTTTTCTAATATTTTTGCAATCAAAAACAAATCACAATAATGGCTGGTTAGCACACCGGTTAGAGTGCGGGACCTTTCATGTAAAAGGCGCGGGTTCTAATCACAGTAAAAGTGAAAAATCTTTTATCTAGTTTTCGACTAAATTCAACTATCATTAGCCATTGGGTTCAAATTAATAGCTTAATCAATAATTAATAATTATATATCTTTAATAAAAAATATGTACATTAATATAAGAATATAAATAAATCCAAAATAATTTAGTTGAATAATATAATATAACTCACCATATAACTCAAATACAAAATTATTTCTCATGTTTAAAATTGTATATGCGAAATTCATTTATATCAAATTCTAATAACACGAATATAATATAACAGCCTGTTTCAACTTGTACACATGATATTAACAGGTTTATTAGCCTGAATGTTGAACAGTTAGCACTTAAAAAAAATATATTTTCTAAATCATAATTAATTTTCTTAATTCTATTTTCAATATTAAATATTCAATATAATCTTAACCTAAAGCTAACGCAGTTTTAGAAATGATTTAGGTATCCACAATTTTTATTTCCAATATTTCTATATCATCTAAAAAACTGTGACTTTATTATCGATTTCATTATGGCAATTAAAATTAACTATGGAGGTATACTTTTAAAACATATGTAGATACTCAGCTTCATTATTCAAGTTATGCTCATATAAAAAAAAATGTTATTGTAGCTTCTAGAACTCGTTGAGCAAACAGGCTGAATTTGGCAAAAACAGCTCTTGTATAAAAAAATCTTGTGAAAATTTTAGAATCCTATCCCCTTTAGTTTTTGAGCTATCGTGCGGACTTTTTAAATTTTACTTTTAAATTTTTAACCGAGCTACATATTTGATTCTCCACCTTTACCGCGCCTTTATCAGCAAATTTAGTATACCTAAGTATAAATTGGCAATAATGCTTTATTGGAGAGGGAACAAAATTAATTATCAATTTCGCCCTTTTAACTTACATATAAACATTATCATTTAACTGGCGTAACATAGCCTTTGGAAATTTGTTTTTTTTGCGAATGTCGAGATTATAGAACCATATTTCATCCAATCTGTTCCCTAAAGCGGGTAATTCGTATGTGTACGACTTAATTAAGTTCAAGAAGAATATTAACATCTTTCTCCTCAATATCCCTCCAAATTTTTCCCATAATCCAAAACTTCCAAAATAATCTCCACATAATCCAGAAATCTTTCAATATCCCTATTCCTGTAACCAAACTGTACATTTGTATCACAGGTTGCTTTCTACAGTTTGGTTCAAAAAGGGTGTAGTTTTGGTGTTTTAAAGTCGCACACTAACACTAAAAGAAACACCGCCCAGTTTAAATAAGTGGCTTTCGAGCGTATTCCCTCGTAAAAAAAAAACCAATAAATATATTATTTCATTTGCAACTCATACAAATATTCAATATATTTATACCTAACTCTCTTATCTTTAAACTTCGATGATAATTACTTTCTAATGCTTCTTACCTTGTTAATATATCTTTAAGATACCTCTAATCTTTAAGATTATAAAAATAAATGTGACAATCTTATTAAATTCCATTTTCAATTTTCTAATTACAATCTAATTACAAAATACAATAAAATTCTTGTATTGCATAATTTTAAAAGAAATTCTTAAATTAAATTTTCTGGTTAATTTAAATTTTTTTTAAATATGTGCATTTATTTTTTCCAAAGTAAAACAGGGGAAATAGTGCAATTCAATTTGCATACATTAATCTAAAAATCAAAAAATCTAATAAACATACAAAATACATAATAAAAAAAATAATAAAATTAAGGAATGAAAGAGAAACACAAAAATATCTATAAATTGACACTGAATTTAACTAAAGTCAGTGAAATCATTAAATTACATATATATATATAATATATACATTTATATATACAAAATAACAATATCCATAAAATCAAATCAATAACATTCTATCGAATGCACACAATCATATCATTTATTATACACAAATTTTTTAATGTAACTCATAAAAATTTTAAAATTGTATACATATATTTAAACATTAATATATAGGTATATACTATACATATATAATTACTTATACAAACATTTATAGAAATAATTATTATTATTAGATATAAAAGAAACATAATATCTATCTATAGTTTTATATTAATCTATAAAAAAAACTATGTAATTTATATTTTATATACATAATATGTGTATATGTGCATTTTCAACCATTTTCATGTATATGTGTATGTATGTAACATTATATGTATTTAATGTTATTTTTTTGCTTTTGTTATTTTTTATGCTTATAAAATTATGATAATTTTATGCAAAAATTATTCAAATGCATTAATTCCATTTGAATACCGTTATAATTTATTTGTCATCGATTAATTTAACGTTTTATTTCTTAGTTTTTGTTTATTTGTTTTTTTTTTTGTTTTTAGTTTTAAAATTTTTATGAAGATTTTTTTTTAATATAAAAATTCACTTCAATTTCTGTGATTTCATTTATAATGTTGAATAAAAATAAATTTTTTAAGAGTTTGAAAATATTTTAATTAAATAAATATTAGTATAGGTATTAAATTAATATTTATTTTGAACTAGAAAGTTATATATTCATATTGAGATACTTAATTAAATAATATATGTATATTAATAAGTTCAAAAGATGGATCATAATAGAACTTAGGACCTCTAATGGGGGAAAAAATTAAATTAATTATAGATATTACCAAATACATCTTGTATATATACTATAATGACCTTCAATTAAGAGTGAGTCAGAAGGAAAATTGAAAATTCCCAATGGAACCGAAAGGTCTATATAGTGCAAAATATATATTGCTAAGAAAAAATTACAGATGACTGAAATGTTGAATGGATTAAATTAAAATCAATTAGTAAAATGTTAAATTAAATAAATATCTGACCAATGGCGTATTGGTCTTGGATTAAATTAAAATCAATTAGTAAAATGTTAAATTAAATAAATATCTGACCAATGGCGTATTGGTCTTGGATTAAATTAAAATCAATTAGTAAAATGTTAAATTAAATAAATATCTGACCAATGGCGTATTGGTAACGCAGCCTTTCATGTGGAAAGTCTCGGGTTCAAATCCTGGTCAGATCATATCTAATAAAAATTTTATAATTATATCGTAATAGTTAATATCGTAGTATAAGATAAGTCGAATCAACGGCTTAGTGAATATAACGATTATAGAAACTGAAGCTTATAGTTTAAATAAACTTGGTTAATGCCCTACACTTCTTAAATGAAAAAAGAATAAAAAATAATAATAAAACAAATTAAATAAAAATAAACTTCGCAAATGTGCACGACGAGTAAATGTTTGGAATATGCACTAGTGACTAGACTTTAGATCAAAAATATATTGACTATAGAAAAAAAATATTGTATTATAAATATCATAATTGTAATATTTAATCTGTTAATCAACGAAATTGAGAATACCTATTATCAGACAAATTACCAACCGATTTTTGTTTTTTTAATTATACTTCTTTCTCGAATTAAAGTTGCAGTCAGGTACTTGTTATACATGATACAACAACAAATTGCATTAAAGAATTTGCATTAGTACTCGAATTCTTCTGTGCAAGACTTGTTTGTACTAATAGGTGAAGACTCTTTAGAATTTAATAGTTAATTTTAAATTTTCAGATAGTTCTATATAATAATCTAACTTGTTATTAAGTTATTAGTTGTATCGGAAGTCAAGAATGGCACAGAGAGCTCCCGAAAAAAAAATGTCTCAATAGAGCGAATTCATAAATCTTTACATATATTATAAACATTATTGCGTAGCAAGTTGTTTTTAACGCAAGACACGTGTTTTCCTTGATTCTTAAAAAACAAAACAAGAACCCAACATACCATCACTAGCCATCCTAGCCATTGCCTAGCCATTTAACCATCAAGTATTACTATGCCTACTGAATTTTACCGTTCAACACTTTTATTACCTTCTGGGGAGTCTTGGAATAGTGCTGGATTGACAACATACTTAAATTGACTATCTTTTTCAAGTTAAAAAAATAGATTGCTGATGCTGGCATGTAATCGCATGTCTAAAATCATTCGCCTCTAAATGAATTCATATTTTATTTATTTATTTGTTTAAAACCTTTAAAATGGAAAAAATCTTATCATATTTTGATAAATAAAGTTTTTTTTCAGAAATCCGCAAATCTTATAATTGTCAGTAATATACATAATATTTCAAAAACTGTATTTTTTTTCTTTTTCTTTGAATCACATTTCAATTTTCCATGAAAAATAAACATTATTATACAAAAGTCAAAACTAACCTCTAAAATATATATGTAACATGGTAATAACTACAAACTGAACATTGGAAGAAAACAAAACACCAGACAAATAAAAAACAAAACATCAATATTAAAAAAAAAAAAATATAAAAAAAATATATTGGCAAATAAATGATTAAAAAAAAAAACAATTATATTAAAATCGAATTTGAAATGCAAAAAAAATAAAAAAAAATTTCATTCATTGATTCGATTCAACATTTAAACCAAAAACTCAAATACAACTCATTATTCGTATCTTTTAATAACGAACAAATTTATATTGAAAAATAATACAAAAAAAAATAACAAAATAAAACATGAATAATTAAAATGACTTTGAACCAGGTATTTAAAAAAAAAAAAACAAACTTCTTTTTCTTCTACTTAGTTTATAATATCGTATGTACATATTTTAATTTTTAATATCGTAATTTTTATTATTATTGTTATTGTTGTTATAATTTTTGCATACGGGTGCCGGTTGTTAAAAAAAGACTCGTTTAAAATCAAAAAAATAATTATGCAGCGTTAAAAGTCAATTGCTTTAACCACAACTTACTTATTATATTATAGAATATATATACTTATATTATATACTATTAAAAGATATTATTATTTATATTTCTGTCTCTTTCTTTCATTTAAACTCTATAATTTTGATTATTGTATATAGGTATCATTGCATATATCAGATGTTGTATCGATTCTAAATTGAATGGATGATGACAATAATCGTAAAATTATTTAAATTAATTGAATTTTTGTTATTTTTTTTTTATTTGTTTATTATTATTATTATTTTTTTTTTAATTTAAATATGAATAGAGGAAGTAATTTTTTAATGTTTTTAATGAAATATTGAATATGATGATGATAATGATGATGATGATGATATTGATGATGATGAAGCAGATGGTTTAAAATTGAATTGAGTGTATATAGAATAACATTTAGGAAATTAAAAAAAAAAAAAAGAATTAAATTATAGGAAATTAAAAAGTTTTTTTAAAATTTTGTGAAAGATTTATTTTGTTTATTTGTATTACCAGACAATATTAAATATTGCTTGATTTTATAAAAGCCCTTTGCCTTTTTCACATTGGGAATTCTTAGTAAACTATTATAATATACACTATATTTGTTTATTAGATATATAAGATCCAATCAGGGTTTGAATTCGAAACCATTCGATTCAAAGACCGATGTCCTAACTACTACGCATCCAGACGGATGTGAAAAATTTATAAATGATACTAAATTGCTTTAACTCAATATTCAAATTAATATAGAAAAATATTATTTGTATGATCCAATTGAAAATAAAATACAAGAAAATATGATGTAACTAATAAATCTATATGCAATACAGGTATTAAAAAGAGTTTCATATTAAAAAGTTTCATTCGATCAAATTTGGAGGTTTCGCAACCTTAGAATCTAAGTTGTTAAGTAGTTGAGCTTACTGAATTCATATTTCGGATAAACGTTGGTTAGTATTCTAGCTAAAAAATACTGAAAAAAATATAGCCTCCCTAATAAAATAAACTGTCTCTCTTTCTCTCTCTGCTGCCAGTATCCAATTGTTGGATGCAAAGCGATCATAAATTTAATTTTGTTTGTGTAAAGTCTTCCAACGATATTGCTGAATACAGAAGCATATTTTTTTTTACTTATTATATAATTGTTTCCTAAATCAGCTGATTTGAGATTTGAAAACATTTTAAAAAGAAATGTCAAAATATTTTATAATAAAGAACTAACAGTTGTATCTGGAAAGAATTTAATATAATATTGTCAATAGAAACTTGCTCATTTAATGCAATATCAGAAAGCATGTTTTGTAATACATGACCCCCACATCAATGACAGTTTTTCTCTAGGACAAAATATATAACAGTTCTTTCTCCTATCGAAATTTTTTTATTCCAAAAAGTAGACGCACCTTATCAATTTTAAAATTGATCTTAAATATAACAATTATTTAAATAAAATACAACCGTATGACAACACGTCAATATAAAAAAAAAAAAAACCAGCAATGTGTTAAAAAGATGTTTTTGAAAATTTATTCATTTCTATACAACTGTTTCTTTTTTTTAAATTATTTTTAATGTCCTACATTTAAATACAAATGACAATTTTTTTGAGGGCTTCTAAAAATTTTCTTATAAATTATTATCCTTCCAATTTCTTTTTTTTTATTTGTTTTATTACAACATAAATTTTATTCACGGATACATAAATAATGTCCTTGTTTCTAAACATATCCTTCATATCCTTGTAATGTAAGTTTCTTGTTATTAATTTTATTTCCGTTTTTTTTTTCTTCTTGTTATTTGTTGTGAATGTTGTTGGTTTTTCTTTTTTTTTTTTTTAATTTATATTCCATTGTAGTTGTTATTGTTGCTGTTTTTCTATTAAAACGCAATGACCGTACAAAAGGGTATGAGGTCCTTTTTTTTAATACGTGTATTTTCTGAATAAATTTCATATATATTTTTTTATATATTAACTAGCGTTTAATAGCGTAAATTTTGAATTTCTTCATCTCAACTTTTTTTTAAAAAAAAGTGAGCATTGCCTAGAAAATGATGGCCTTTAAAAAAAATGCGTTTTTAAAAATTGATTGTAAAGTGGTTTTTTTATTCCACTCTACAATGAATTTATGTTGAGTTAATATTACGCAGACGCTTTAAACTGTTTTCATTGATTTTATTTATCGTATTCATTTTTTTAACTGTTATTAACCTGCAATGATGCAATGGCTGGGTGGTAGATGGTTAAACCACAAAATCAACCACCACTACACAAAATTTGTTATATATCGCGAAAGTTAAAATTTACTTTGCGTTTTTTTTTTGTCTTTTGAAGTATTTGTTGTGTTTGTTGCTAATGATTTTTTGATGGTTTTAACCTAGCAATGAAAGCAGCAGCAGCAGAAAAAAAAAACAAAAGGTAAAACGGAATTTGGTTGTTATTTTTTTTTAATGAAGAAAAAATATTGGTTGTTTTTTTTTTGTTTTTCCATTATATACAAAATGGCCACCTATGAAGTTGTACTTGTATTATATGTGTATAATATATGATGACCGATGGTTTGGCCATATTGTTTATATATAGTTATTTTTATTTTATGTGTTTTTGAATAAATATTGAATTAATGTGTTTGTTGTAAACCATATTTATGTATACATTGGTTCAATTGGATGAATTCAACTGTAGTTACTTTTGTCGTATACGAAATGATTGATAATTAAAAAACGGTTTGAAATAAATTTGCGTGTTTTATTTAAATTAAAATTTGTTGAAAAATAGAAAATCTAGTGCCCTAAACAGTCAGTTTAATACACGTATGACTATAAGTCAAAAGGGTATAAAAATTTGTCATTACATTATATATAAAGTCAAATGTATGGATCAGATCAGTATTTAAAAGTAAATCTATAGAGCTATGTATGTCCGTCCGTCACACGAGCTGTGTCATACGAGTATCTTCGATTTGACGCAGTCTACTCTACTACAGTGGTCATCGCTTTTAGAGATTCTTAATCAAATTAAAGTGTTGACTGTTATTTAGTGTCAAAAAAATTTCTTACAGCAGATTACTGTGCATAAAATGTTCATTTTTATGTTGGAGTTTAATTATTACTACCCATTTATAAGGTAAAATGGAGAAATGTTTGATGATGACCAAAGAAATTAGTTTTTTAGTGTACAAAAAGAATTTTTTAATTTATAGTATATCAAAAATTATTTTTTCAAATATACTCATATCATTAGATAGTTGTACAACGTAATGTTTAATCAGTTCCAATTTGTTGCATTGCTTCAATGTTATTCAGTATGTTCTTGTTTAAAAGAAATATCACCAACGTAACGCTCTAATAACTGAAAGTAATTTACTTTATTTTAAAAATGACTAATGGTCTTAATAATTTATTAAAATAAAATATTTCCACATTTTTTAACATTTAAAAATCACTGGTTTCGCGAAATGTTCAGCGATTATCAAATCTCAAATTATTATTTATTTTTATTTACAAATATTTGAGTTGCGACTGGTAAATTTTGTGACTGAATAAATCGATTTTCCTAAATTTTTATTCAGCAAATTTATGATAATTCTCGATCTAACCACACCACCCCCACCCAAAATTTTGTTGTTTTAGGAATTAAATTCTGACTTCTTTTAAATTTTTAAAGTTTTCGTAGAATTTTATTATTTAAGTAAAAACGGTAAAACTATGAGACACTTTCCACAATTTTATAGATCCACTTTAAATTTATAACATTTTAAAATATAATGTTGGAGCTCAAAATTTTGTATATTACTACAAAAAAGTTTGGAAAGGTATTCAAGTTACAGATGCTTAAAAATTTAAATTTTCAACTCCTTGCAGCTCCAAAACAGGGAGTGTGACAAAAAAAAATTCTTTACCGATTCCTACTAATTTTTGACAGTTTAACTTGTTCCAGTTTAAGTTTCTAGCTTGAGCCTTTCAGAAGATATGAGAGGTCACAAAGTTTACAAGAATTGAGTTTTGCATAACTGTGAATTTTAGTACGGTATGGCAACCCTATACGTTTGCCTATCAAAAATTTAAAAAGCTTATAAAAGCAGCTGTCTTTTACTGTTTTCATATTAAAAATAAACCTTTGTTATAGCAATTTAATTGCTGCAGCTCCTTAACGGGAGGGGCTACATAAAAAAGTTCTTCCATGGAATTATTTTGTTTGCAATACCCAACAGTAGTTAAAGGTTTTTTTCTCTATTTTAAACGGTGTGAAAGTTTTTTGTAAACATACGAACGAACGGACGGATAGAGTGAAACAGTATAGGTGCATTTTTACAAAATCTTTTGAAAATTTGCTAAATATCAAATAAAAAACGTTTTACCATTGATTTTATGCGTTTCTAAACTATTTTATATAATAATATGAAAAAAATAAAATATATAAATATTACTTTAAAGACCTTTACAACAACCTTTGTTTCTAAGGTTAATTTTTTTTTTATATTTCAAATAATTTTTTTTTTCATTTCTTAAATAACCCCATAAGTTCATTCTCATGTATTCGAATAAGCGTTTTAAAAGCCAAATAAAAAAAAACAACTTAAGAAAGTTCTATAGGCTTCCAAAATATCAGCCATTTATTGATTAATTAAATGCAAATTTATTATTTAAAATTGTCGTCATATTGAATTAATTAAATTAAAAAAAAAATAAAATAAAATTCTTTTAATTCCTTTCGAAAGAGTTCAAAAACTTAACTTTAGTTTTTTTTTGTATTGTGTAAGTTGGGTTTTAACCCAAACTAATTCTAATTCCGTCTTTTATTTTTTTTTTCTATTTCCAGTTTTTTTTTTTATTAAATCCAAATTTTATTTTTTTATTATTATGGCAATAGTTTTTTTTTTCAATTTTAAACAAAATACAAAAAAAAAAACATTTTTTTATGTTGCTTTCATTTCGATTAAATTATGCACCTTATTTAAAGTTTTTTTTTGGTTTTTTTGTTATGAGCGTATAACGGTTTTTTATCTTAAGATACAAGAAAAAAAAAGGTAAAAAAAAAATAAATTTAGAGGTGATTTCTAAACAATTTCCATGTTTTTGTTATGTTTGTGCGTTTTTAATTTGTATGCAAAGTTTGGTTCATTTTGTTTTGTTATTTGATGTTTTTATTTTCGAAATTAAATTCGAAAATTAATGCCGAACTACTGACCTTTATTTTGAAAAAAAATAAACAACGAAACGTTTAAAATTGAAAATAAATATTTAATTATATGTTTAAAATATTTACAATTCTTAATAGCTGTCATTAGTGTCAGTTTTCAAAAAATTAATTTTTATTTCCTTATACACATATAGAATGTTTTTAGCTAGAGGGTTTCGACTTGAGGTCTCAACTAATCTCTATTTCTTGTCAATTCTTCTATATTCGATCCAAGACAGCTAACATTTGACGTGTAAATGATTTAGGGCAATCCATTTGTACTATATTCTAGTTCGGTTTTTTTAGGAATTTGAACTTGGTAAAGTTAAGTTTGTAGATGAGCCAAATAACAACGCGAAATCGGAAGGCTCCCATAAAAAACCATCAGACTTTTCAAGAAATCTCGTGTTCTAACCGTCATGATTAGTTCAAATTTGGTACATATGGTATATATATGTACACATATGGTGGGTACGTATAAAAAGTAGTTTTCATAAATTAATTCTAGTATCATAGGGAAAAGTGCTTCCAGGAATTTAGGGAATGCTAACTGTAAATAATTCATCAAAATTAAAAATAAAAATCGGCTTCGAAAATTGCACCAGGAGGAGAGACTTCTCCTAAGATAATGAGACTTTACAATACAAACCACATTATAGAAGAAGAAAAGCTTATACAATCGACTTTGGATTTATTTATACGTTTTTAACAAGGGATTCTTTGGTGATTGCCAGAAAATCTTGTTGCTAATTCTGTTTGGTGCGATAATATTCGACAAATAATTCGTAATTTTAGCTTAGGAAGCCCCTACCTTCGTTTCATGATGTTCATGAATAAAGTTCGCCTCCATAATATGTTGAGGATCTAGAATATCTTGACCTCAGTAAGTCTTAAAACTTAATTTACGCTTTCATGTGGTTGCATGTAAGTGTTGCTTTTGAAATTTTTAGTGCTGCATAACGTAACATCCTTAGACTAAGACTTTGCAACTCGTTGTGCTTCCAAATTGCTAAGACTTTTAAATAGTATAATTTGCTAAGTTTATATTATGTATTTTATATTTATCTTATATATTTGGACACCAATGGAAATTGTACAGAAAAATTACATTAATTATATTTGTTACGAAGAACTTTATACTTGATAATTTATTTATTTATTAATATACCAGAGTATAAGACAGAAGTAAATATCCCTGAATTACCTGACATTATAATAGCCTTTTACCTTTTTGACATTTGGTCTTCTACTTTCAAATAATTTATAATTACAAAATATTTACGCCACTTGTTTTTTTAATTTACAAATCAACTGTCAATTCGAATACAACCCAACTTCGTACCCAACCTGAATAGGATATCGTAATTTTGGATTTTGGGATTTTGGAAACTTTAACAAACGTGCGGTTCTGGGTTCGAAATTATTCGGGATTTTAATATTTTGGGGATTTTTTTTCAAGATTTTAAGTAATTCGGGATTTTGATATTTTCGGGGTTTTTTTTTCAGTAAAATGTCATAGACCCCTTATTTCAACAATAATCTATTTTGTAGACTTTTGATTCTACACCATTCATTACCATCACTTTTTCCTATATGTGTTTAGAAAACACAAGAATATTTAAAAATTATTAACTTTATAAATATTACCTGCTTCTGAAAGATAATCCAGAAATTTTCTAAATTATTTCAAAGGATTTCTATCTCTATCTCACTTCTTCAACAAAGTAAATAAAAAAAGTTCCTTATTCATGGGGTTCTAACTTCTTTTTATCACTCTTACAAATGGTTCACTCTTTTTTCACTTTTAGTTCCACTGTTCTATATTCTAAAACTAGTTTTAAAATTACCATCTCCTATACCTGGATTAAATTTAAAACATTTCTTATTCTTGTAAGTCTTCTATACTCTTAATTTGAATAACTGTTTATTGAAAACCAGGAACTAATGTAAAACAAAAGCAAACCATGACAAAACTCAAAATACATTTTTTGTTTATTTATTTATTTAAAAACCAGAGGGAGACCCAGTCTTAGTAAGGACATGCGGTATCAAAAGAATGGTAACGCGTAATTAAAACTAAATTTATGTAAATATATATATATATACAAAAACAAATAAATAAAATGAACGGTAAAAAATCAAAAACCACGTGCCAAGATCAAGTTTTCATTAAAATTTTTTTAAGTTAAAAAAAAAAAAAAGCGAATCACTTAAGAACTCATGGTGAATAGAATTGCATAATTTCCATTTAATTTTTTGTTATTTTGTTTTTTTTTTTTTTAGATGAAAATGGGTTTCATCCATACATAATTAGATGAAGAGAAGAGCTAAAAATTAAAAAAATTATTTAAATTAATTTTATATATATATATATATATATATATTAAAATATTCTGTACCTAATTTAAAATTCCATATTTTTATTTTATTAAGCGGTTTTGCTTTCATCATATTTTTTTTTTTAATTTTTTGAAAAGATCCTTTTTGGTGTTGATTCAATTGGTGATTCAGTTTTTTTTTTTTTTTTGAATTAATTTAATTTTTTTTTTTTTGGGTATTTATTATTTGTTGCTGCTGCTGTTGTTGCTATTGTTTTTGTTGTATTAAGTTTTTAACCAACACAAACATTAGTTTGAAAAAAAAAAAAAAAAATTATGTTACTTGGTTGCTTTAAAATGTGGGTCAAAGGCTTTTAAGAATTATAAAAAAAAAAAAACAAGAAAACAATAACATGAATCAGTTTTCGAATCATTTTGAATCAGATGATCACAAAATAAAAAGCAGAAGATTTTTTGTATTATGTTGGGTTAGTTATACTCGTATATATAATTTTGTTGCAAAATAAAGTATGCTGCTGTTGTAAATATATATATATATATATACTTTTTGTTGCTCTTGAATTCACATTTAATATTCTTGTATTCAAATTAATTTTTTTATTTTTGCATAATTTTTGGATCATTTTTAATTCATAAAACTGAGAGTATTATAAGAAGAATGAATCAGAAGAAGAGGGTGAATAAATTTAAGTTTTTTTTTTTTTTTTTTAATGTATCTATAGATTTATTATTTTTATAATTTGTTTTTTTTTGTTTTTTTTTAGTAGTTTAGTAGTAGTATAGAATGATTATTGTGTGATTGTTTTGTTGTTTTTCTGATGCAAATTAATGGAAGCAACAAGTGAATTTTTTAGTTTTTTTTTGTTTATAGCAACAGCAGCAGTTGGAAAAAGAATAAGAACAAGTTTTAACCCGCAGAGGGTATATATATATATATATATATTATATATGTATATGATTCAATTTAATAATTCTGTTAAGTATATGAGTGTATATTTGGATTTGTTTGTTTTTTAAATGAGGATTTTTAAAAAATATTTATTTAAATTAGTTTTTTTTTATTATTTTTTTTTAATTTTTTTTTTTGAAAAATTTAATTAGAGATTCATAACACCTTTTTTTTACATGTATTTGTATTGTATTATATTGTATTTTGAGAGAGAGAATGAATACCTGTTGCTGATGTTGAATGGTTTGTTTTATTTTGCATATGCAAGTGGAATTTTAAAATTGATTTTGGTTTTTGTTTTGTTTTTTTTTTTTTTTTTTTTTTTTTTAAATTTGAATTTTTGATGAATCGAATTAAGAAATTGTTGTGTTGTGTTAAACGATTTATGATTATTAATTAAGGATTATGTTTGAAAGATTAATTATAGTATTTAAAAAAAAAAAATAAAAACAACTTATCATTATTATTATTATTATTGTTTTAAAAATGTTTTAATATATATATATATAGATTTGAATAAATTATATGTTTAATTTATATTTATTTTTTTTTTTCAGATTACATGCAGATTACCCCAGAAATGGTTATAAGTAATTTATTAATTTAAAAAATTTTAAAGATTGAATACACGACTCTGCTGCCCTGAGCGGGAAAGTTTATAGAAGGCTTCGATTAGAATAATTTGGAGTTGGAGATTTAGCAAAAGCAAAATTGGATTGAAATTAAAAAAAGAAATTAAATTTAAATTCTATTAATCAAAAATTACTTTTTTTTTTTATTTTATTATTATAATACATATTATAAGTAGGTTTTTCGTAGTTGCAGAGGAATGGGTTTTTATAAAAATTTTGTTAATTTTCAGTGCTGCACGTGTTGAAATTGAAATATGATTTTGTGAAAAAATATAGAATAGGTGTTAGAAATGTTTAAAATATAAATCAAATTCTTGACTATTGAATTATATTTAAAAATGTTTTTGAATTTGATGCAGTTAATATTCCAGTGCCTTTTATTGAATCAACTACTTATTACTAATCAAATAATTATTTTTTGATAAGTGAGTGTTTTTTACTAATTAAATTTCATTGGTTTTGTTGCCACATGTGCTTTTGGTGCAACAAAAATTTATCAAAAATATGATAAATGACGGTTAGGTAGTAATTATAGTTTTTGGTGCAATATACCCCAAGAGTGGTATCAAATTGTTTATAAGACCAATGAATAATAAGTTTTTGTAGATATGTATAGTAAAATGGTCTACAAATACCGTTTTTATATGACCTATAAAGTAATGCTAAAGACGGTGACTTTCAAGTGGAGAGTCTCGGGTTCAAACACCGGTCAGATCATATCTATTAAAAAAAATTCGTAAAATTGTAATTATATCGTAATATAAGATAATGATTTAATATAAATATGTAAATAATTCTTCAGTAGGATAATAGATGGCGCTGAAAATTAACATTTGTGAATTCATAATTTTATACAGTAGCTACAACGAGTAATCAACGGTTTAGTAAATATAACTATTAAAGAAACTAAAGGCTAATCTAAATAGATTGGTAAACACCCTATACTACTTAAAGGAGTTGAAAAGGAATAAAAAAAATACATATCTTAGCCTTATTTTGTCGCAGTATTTTTTTTTTAAATAATGTTCTTTAAGGAACTGAAAGAGTACTGAAAGGTTATTGAATTGTTTTAGGAGTTTTAAGAGTATTGAAAGAGTTTGGTGCATATGAATCAGTCCGAAGGTTGTTATATTGTGTTTGTATATAAAATCAATTTTATTTAATTCTTCATTATTTTAAAATTAGTTTAAGTTAAATAATGTTTCAACATTATATATGTAAATAGTTTTTTATAGAATTTAATAAAACAATAATGTGGTGCTTTAGATATCGAATACTTCTTATAAATGCTGTTAAGAAATATTCAATAATGCCTAAACTCAAAAGTAAATGAATTGTATCACATAGTACTCACATAGTACTCAACATTTGTTTATATATATATATATATATATGCAGAACTATTGCAATTCAAATGCATTTTTTATGGAATTGCATTTTATTAATTTATCTTATAATATCGGAAACTTGGTTTCTTCCCATATTAATTGCACAAACAACCCTTCGGATTCACATAGTTATTTAAAAATAATTCAAAATCCATTTCCTGAATTAAATGTACCTACTCATATAATTATAAAATAAATGTATATACACATATAAATATATATATGTATATGTAATATGTATACAATATATATATATGTATATGATTATTGATAAAAATCATTTTTATTATATTTATTATAAATTTTTTTCAAAGATTTATAAATCTTCTTTTCTGTTATCGTACCAATTCATTTGATTATAAAGTATATATATAGGATTTAAAGGATATTCTAACAAATTTATGCTTAATTTACATATATATATATACAAAAATATATGTACAGATATACGTATAAACTTTTATAATTCAGTTTCAATTTCAATATCATTATTATTATTATTTATATTTTGTTATTCTCTGACGTAATTTTCAAGTTTCACTTCTTATATTCTTCTTCATTTGATTATAACTTCCAGTTTTTTATATCCTTCTACCACTTCTTATATTCAAATTCCTGTTTAACAACAAAAAAAACAAAAACAAAATAAAAAAAGGAAGAAAAAAACTTTGCCGCCAAAAAAAAAAAACTTATTTATTGTTATTTTATTTTTTATTTAAAAAAAATTTTGTTACATTTTTCGGTTAAAAAAAAAACAAAAACAAGAAAAAACAAAACTGTTGCTCAGAACATTGAACATATACAAAAAAAAAAAAAAACAGAATAACCCTTTCCTTTTCATTTTGATGAATATCCTTTTTGAATCCTTTATTATAAAAAAAAAAACATTATCTCTTGCTTTTTTTTTTTTTTATACATTTTTGCATAAATTTAAATTTTTTTAAAATTCATCCCGGTTCAGTTTTTTATATTTCAACTTTTTTGTTTGTATGTAGTGGTATTTTGAATACTAATGCAGTTATATTTTGCATTATACTCATATTAAAATTACATAGAATATGTACATATATATACTTTTTATTTATAAATATATATATTCATGTTTATATTTTATTTACATACATATATATATAATAAATATATATATATTGATATATATATAATATGTATAAAAATAATATCAGAGTCAGACAATGTACAGAAATTATTTATTTATATCTGCTCAGATATTCACTTAAAGTCCTACGTACAGTTCTCTTCACGAACAATTCTCACTTCTCTGTTTCTTTATCCTTTATTTCTTTTTCTTTCATTCACTTTTTTGCTTTTTTGCTGTTATTTTATTTTTTTTTCAATGTAATCTCCATTGTATATTTTTTTTTGTTGTCGTTCTTCACTGTCTGTCTCTTTCACTCGAATTGTTTTGGTGTGTATTGTTTGTGTGGTGTGTTTTGTTACTGCATAGATATGTAAATTAGTTTTTCAGCCTATGTTGTCCTCATTTGTTTTTTTTTAGTTGTTGTTGTTGTTTGAATTTTTATTTTGTTATTGTTAAAATTTAAAGGACAACATTCCTGTACATCCTTCCTGAACTTGCTTTCGTTGCTTCCTTGGCTTTTGGTAAAATAAAAAATAAAAAAAAAAAATAGAAAGAGAACCTTTAGTTTCTATAGTTTTAATGTACGTTTTTTTTCTATATTTGGTGCTGTGCTGATAACTGAATAGATATTGAAGGTAAGTAAAATGGTAAATATAGGGTATAGGGTTTTAGTATTAACATTAAATATCATTGAAAGGATATGCAAAATAAAAAGGATATAATTGCAAGATACTATAATATAAAAACAAAAAAAAAAAATAAAAATAAAAAGTTTACAAGGATACGGATAGAAATTAAATTATTATACAAGACATATACAGTGGGTTGCAAAATTATTTGATAAAAAATAACCTACAGTGATGCGTTTAAAGATGGTGGGTTTAACTTTAAATTTAATTTCCTTGTTCTCTTTAAAACCAGGATACCATTATGTACAGTGATACTGACAAGGTCTTGGGCAACCGCTGAATTTTATTTTAATTAATTTGTTAAACTTAGTGTACCCGATGAATTATTCACCTTATACCATTAAATTTCTAAGTTGTACCAAATGAGTTATTTATCTATGTTGTTTTGCTATGGAAATAGCATGCGCCTTCCTAACAAGTAGGTCTTGCAACCCTTTGTGCACCCACTTTCAATTCTTTTTATAAATTTATAAGTAATATTATTTATTTTGTTTCTGTTATATATGTGTACATTTTAAATTATATTTGGTCACCATGGAGATTTGTAAAGAAAACTCATTTTCCAATGATACTTACCCACTAACCAACCGAGGCCCCAGCTATGTACCTTACTATTCGATTTCTATGTACACGTACTTATATGCGTTGTCCTCCAGTAATCTCAAACAATCCTTCAGGTAATGAAGCTTTGGTGACTTCTTCAGCATACGATGTGTAATAACATCTTATCTTTAATCAAAGTATTGACATTACTGTCCTTAATTGCGTATTGGTCTTGTTTAAAATCCTGCCCTACACTGTAATAATTTAATAAAAAATAAACCTGTGCTTGTTACCTTTTGCAGATTACTGTACATATACATTAAGTTAATAATAGGCTTAAAAGAATATTAGTAAAGTTATTTTTAGTAGAATTTTTTTATTCATGTATAACACAATATTAAGCAGTAGAAAAAAATGAATGATAAAAAGGGATGATTGCGTTGCGCATTCTATAGCTTCTTCCTCTTTTTTTATTGTTACCCTTTTTTTTGTTTGTTGTCTGTTTTGTTTTATTTTTGATGATTGTAAATATGCAAATTTGTTGCAAAATATATATATATATATATATTTTCGTTGTTGCTGCTGCTACACCTTTTTTGGCAATGAAATAAAATTATTGTGCAGTTGGATAAAGAATTGATCATATATATCTACATATATATATGTATATGTACATTTTGTTGCTGTGGTGGTATCTAAAATGAAAAGGAAAGTGAGAATATGAATTGCACAACAAAATATTGAAAAAAAAATTGCAAATAAATTTAAAATATATATATATATATATATACTCGTATTTCGTTTTTTTTTTAAATTAAAACAAATGTAAAAAAAAATGAAAATAAAAAACGTAACGAAGGAATTAAATTCAAACTTTAAGGTAAGGTTTGGGTTAAAAGGATTTCATGGTAAAAAATATCAATTTTTTTTTTTTTTTTATAATTAAATGAAATAAAACTAAAATTGTTGCAATCAAATGTTTGTAAATTTTTATCTATAGATAATGGAATAAAAAAATATTTTTTTAGATACAAAGTAAGTATATCTTTTTTTTTTAATTGCGGAAAAGATTGAATTTATTGGAAAAAGCAAATTTAATCTGGTGTATATATACCTACTTTTAGTATATCTATATATAATGCAAATGCAAAAATAAAAACATGTTTTTACAAAAGATTAAGAATGTTATATCACTATCGTACTACTACTTCTTTTTTATTTATCTATTTTTTATTTTTAAGAAATTTTTATTGAAAATTGGTAAATGGTAAGTAAGTGTAAGTGGTGTATACTGGCACATGAATGAAATGAGGTTAAGTTTTCAAATATCTTTATACTACAATTGTAGTAAAAGTAAAGCAAAGATTGGGGAAATGATTAGAAGCAAGCTAACAACAGTATACAATTAAAGTTTTTTAAAAGTTTTTTAATATTTTGCGAATACAGACAACACAAACTATCAATAGAACTTGACTTGACTCTTGGAATGGACTTTAAAAGTAAAACTAAGGTATAGTTCAATTGTTAAACAAATACTTATAATTTAAACCAAGTTTTCTATTTCAATTTCTAATAAGAGGAGATTCAGAGAAGGAATTTTTTTAAAAGATTTTTTCCTGAGATTTACAACAACCCAAAACAAAAATTTGATCCAAACCAACAACCTGTCACATATTGATAAGTGTTTGTGTCAGCAAAACCATTTTCAATATAAAAACCCATAAATTTTTAATCAGTAAAAAGCATTCACTGATCAAAAAAATATTTATTTGAAAAATTGATTAGTGATGAATGTTTGTGTAAAATAGAGCGCTACTGTCACGTTAGGCGTTTTTTTTTTAATCTGAGCAGAGCAAGAACTGTCAAAAAAAAATTCGTGTTTTTTTTTAGCTCTGTGCGCTCGGGGCTTGTGATTCGTTTTTTTTTTTTAAACAGAACACGCTTTACGCTCTACGTGCTAAGTTCAAATAATATATCGAGGACAACTGAGCAAAATAAAATACAAAGAAATTTTGAAGTTCGTTTAAGATTATACTTATAAAATAAAAGTCAAAATATTTGGTTTATTTCAAGTTATTCATTTTTAATTTAGTTTTTTTGACAATTTAAACCGTAACTAAAATAAAAATTACAGTTTTTCAAATCGTGTTTTTTTTAAATTTGAGCGCTCTGAGCGTACTCTGTTAATACTTTGCACAGAGCGTGCTCATTTTGTTCAGAACGGTATCAGATCTATGCTCAGATTTAAAAAGAAAACGCATTTTATTTATATTTATTCAGAATATCTACCGTAGTTAGTTTTGTTCGGGTTAAATTCTTTATCAGATCATATCTAATAAAAAAATATAGTGCATATTAAAATAATTTAATAAGAAGTCCAAATGCCAAATAGGCAACGGACTAATATTATCAGGCAATATTTACTATTGTCTGGTACTACAAATAAATAAATAAATAAATAAATACTTACCCATTAAGGTAACTGACGCTTAATCGGGTACTTTGATCAGTGGTACTGCTAGTTTCACAAGTATAACTGTACAAATACTGGAACTGGAGGTCATCAGTTCTTTACAAATACAATTCTCTTCCCTAATTTTAAAAGATTCCAATTCCAGTCCGATTTAGCAAAGTCACATGTAGATACCAGTAGTCTAATTGAACTTGTATATTAATATTTTTTTTTATCAAACTATACCGCAAAAATTTTAAAGAACGCTTGCATCAAAGGTACGCTAAATTTAAATTTTTTTTTATTTTCTTTTAAATTCAAAGTTGGCAGTTTAACTTACATTTTGCCCAGATCATAAATATATATATTATATAGGTATGTTATATAAAAAATCGAATTAATAACTGGGACAAAAAGGGGTGCAAAATTAATATAAGCCATGAAAAAATTCTTAAACTATTTATTTTATAAAAAAATGCAAAAACTGTCTCTATCTATCATATGAAATGTCAGTAGACAAATAACCAAAAAAAACGGTTATTACAAAAAAAACTCAACTTAAAAGTATATATAGTATAGGTAATAAAAAACGTTTTATTTTTTTAATGAATTTAAATTTAAATAAAAAACCATATAAAAAAAATTTCAGGGGTGCATATCATTAAAAAATTTCAAAGAAAGACCCAGAGAATTAAACTATGTACATACAAATATATATACACAAAAAAAAATTAAATTTGATTGTCTTGCAATGATGGCGATCAATAAATAACTTAACATTACTTTTATACGTACACAATTTGATAATGTGTTATCCTAGAAACAAATTTTTAACCCATAATGTATGGTTTAAAAATTTACAGTTTGAAAGTTTGGCAGGGACAAAAACTGTTTAAACTCTAAGAAAATTTAAATTGTAGTGTCAAAATACAAAAAAAAAACTTTAAACGTTTTCCAAGGTTCTATTTAAAAATCAACTTATTTAAGTAAAATAAAACAGTTATTGAGCAGCAATAAGACAGTCAAGGGATATTTGACATCAAAAGTAACTTAATATTCAAAACGCACAAGCGACGGAATTTGGTTTTCCTTATTTTGTTAATTAAAAAAATATTGTGAAAGGCTTTGCAGCTTGAACAGCCAGAATAAAATTCCTGAAGACATCAGGAACCTACGGTTCGTATAAAATATAAAAGAGATACTTTCATCGTTTAGGAAGGGGGAACTAACTTCAAGTTTTTGTTGAACCCATTAAGTATTGAATAGTATCAAATTCTCATACTTATTAAACAATTTGTGTTTGACTAGTGAAAAGTGTTTGGTGCACAACGATCCATATTATAAGAAAGAGTTAATACATTTGAATTATGATAACTTTCTATGAGTACTAACTCTTGCACTCGAGAATACTCAAGAAAAGAATATGAGAAAAAACACTTACCTAATAACGCAAATACCTTACGAATGTACTGAAATAGTTTTTATAAAAAATTGTACAGCGTGAGCCAAAAGTAACGCCTTTGTTTAATTTGTACAAATTTAATAGCTTTTTTGGTTATCACTATTTTTTATTATTTTATTTTTATAATATAATATGATAGCTTCGCATGATTTAAATTCTAATTATGAAAAATAATGTCAGATTCACCATTTTCATCAATGCAAAATTGAGCTCTTAAATGGACGTTTTGTATAACATCACGCAAAATATCCGGCTCTAATGTCCTATTCACAGTTTTAATAATGTGCTTTAGCTACTCTGTAGCTTGAGGCTTGTTTACATATACTCGTTCTTTGAGATAATCTCAGAGGAAATTAAATACTGAATTTTTTGACATAATGTGGTCATCAAAAATTTCACTTAGAAGAGGTGCTGTTGCTGCTAACTGTGGGAACCAATTGTAGGAAGCTACAGGGTACACGAAATTATTAATCATAGTACGATACTTGTCTTCATTTACTGTCACAGCATTATCAACTTTATTTTTAAAGAAGAATGTGGCCCTATAACCCTTTTTGATGCCTCTCCACATCATGCTGTACATTTGGGCGAGCCTAATTGTCTCTGGTAAATAACTCTGAGGCTTGCAGTACCCCATAACCGCATATTTTGCTTATTCACCTTCATTAAGATGGAAATATACTTCGTTACTCATAATTAAAGTATTCAGTAATTTTGTAAAAAAAAGAGAGTAAAATAGAATGTCCATTGGGAAAGTCTACATTAATCCATTGCTTGTTGGTGGAATTTTGCATGTTGGTAAAACAGGCTTCAATTAACAAAATCTGAAAAAAAAAATAAAAAAAATATGTAAACGAAAAAGTTATTAAATTTTTAAACCCCATTGGGACTTTTGGCCCACCCTATATAACAATACCTTTATTTCGATTCAAATTATTGCGAATCAGAAGATCATAACTCAACTAAATTTGAATATATATTTATAAGTAATTAAATTTTTTTAAAAAAATTAAAAGAAAAAATCGTTTTTTCAATCCAACTATTCGTTTACTCTTAAAAAATCTGAAAATCCATTTATTTTTTATATTGAAAAAGGACGATAATTCAGCAAGGATCCAAACTAGAAACATTGAATGAATATAGTAAAAAACCAGTCATTTTTTAACCACATGGCGGCGCTATGTTCTATTAATAGACAATATACAAAAAACAATTGAATAAATATAAGGGGAAAAATTCACCACACATTGTTATGGGAATTTTTATGAACCCTAAAAATGGAAATTTTTCTGTCAATTTTTTTTTTTTTTAAATTTTAACTGGGGAAAAAATTCATTGTATTCTAAAATGTCAAAATCATGTTGAATTCATATTTGAATTCAAATTATTCTGATTCATATTATGTAGAAAAAAGGGGTAAATTTTATATTCGCATGAAACTTCTGAGGAAGTTATGCAAAAAATATTATTCCCAAATCTTGTTAGAATTATTTTTGCAAAAAAAAAACAAATTAAAATAAATTCCATTCAAATTCGTCATTAAAAACTTTTGTCCAAAGAATTCAAATTCTCATCAAGAAAATGCACATAAATTTTATTCAATTATTAACAAATATTTATTTAAATAATAATAATAATATTAACTTTAACAACAACTCTTTTAGTCTTTTAAGAACCCACCTGCCAAAATTCAATGTTTTCCCATAATCGTTTAATGGTGGATCAAAAAAGACAAAAAATTGAACAAATATGAACAGAACATGAATAACTTCTGAATTTGATGATCCATATTTTTTTGAAGATCATTAAAAATAAAAATCAAAATATAAAAATATATATATATATATATATATATATATATATATATATATATATATAAATATATATTCAGCCATATCATGATCATCCTCATATATATAATCATTATTAATATTATTTACTATAAAAGTATAGAATTTAAGAAAAATTATTCTGAGCAGATCCAGTCCTCAAAAAAAAACTAAACAAAAATTTTGAAAATTCTTCATTGAATTGAATTAAAAAAAAAACAAAAAAATTCTCAACCTTAAAATTTATAACTTCCGGTTCATAAAAATTAAAAATAATAAAAAAAGAAAAAGACAAAAATCTTCCCAAAAAAAAAAAAAAAAATAAATCGTGTAAACTGATTTTACACAAATCTTCCGAAAAATAACCATCATTTATTTTTTTCTACTCTTTATATCCCCAAAATCTTTATTCCCGATTTTTCATCTCCAAAAAATATGCTCCCGAATTTTTGAACTTTTTTTTTAAAAAAAGTATAACCAAAAAAGAGGGAGCGAATCATATTCAAAAGATAATAACAAAAAAAAAAACAAGTAAAAAAATGAATCAAGAACATTTTAATATAAAGAGCGATTCAATTACAAATTTAAAAAATTAAACAACAGTGAGTCGATGCAATAGGTATTTAGTAATACCCCACAACTGAAAAATTCAATTAACAGTTACACGAACACCCAATTCATTTCATCTCAGATTATAGGAACATTATTCAAATATAGGATAGAACCACCTTATACTAAATTTCAAGTTTCTATATTTTAAATAATTTTGAAGGTGTATGTTAGTTTGGTTTTGAAATGTGGAGAAGATGCCTGAACAAACATTTTAATCCATCCTAAATTTTGGAGATATAATAAAAATATGGTGAACATGCTTGTACGAAATTTTGGAATTTTATTCTAGAATTTAGCGATACATGAAGAAACATTCTTGTATCAAATTTGAAAGTTCTATATTGATGGTTCTCGGAGATATTTACTGGAAATCCGAATCGATGGTTCGCACTAGGCGGCAATACCGAATTCCCGTCTTATTTTCGCCCCCATATTAGGTGTTGGTTATAAAAATAATAAGAATAAAATGAGTGATTCTATCATTTTTTAATCCATTCTAAAAAAAATGGTTTAAAATTATGCATAATATATTGTGTAAGTTGTAAGTTGCAATTTAGTTTTACTTAACTTCCACTTTCCCAGCTCACATTCTTCAAAATCAAAGAAAATATATAATATGTATACATATACAATGATATATGTACATATATATATATTTTAATAAAATATTATAATGACTATCAATGGGATCAAATATTGAATCAACGAACGAATTATAATAAATGTTGGTAGAAATTTAATACAACATTCAAATGCCGTCGGCTTATTTTATTTTTTGGTTTTTATTTTGTTTTGTTGTTGTTGTTTTTTATTCAGGTAAATACAAAAAATATTTAAATCGCGAAAACCAGAACTTAAAAGAAATTGTAAGAAATTTATAATACAAATCAAATTATTAAGACATAAGGGATTGGATTATATTCTGTAAGAACTGATAAGGTGGGGGTTGACTTATTATTCGTTGGTTGAAAATGACGACAACATAATGATCTAACAATCTTAAGGAACTAAAGTCTTAAAACCTAAATTGTTAATTGAAGATTCACTTTTTTTTAATTAAAATTAAAGATTCACTTATGATGAAAGTTTTGATGAATCGTTTTATTCCAACAGATCAGCTGATATCTTGAAAAAAGGATTCCCAAATAAGATCTTGAAGCGCACACAGCTAGCACACGACTTTTATGCGAGCGATGTAAAAAAAAAAACAAACTCATTTTTTTTATATAAGCGCTCATACATGACAGCGCTTGTCACAATTTTAAATGAAGTATAATATCCAGAATTAAATGAAACACTATGTTTAAGTTAGAAAAGTATATAATACGGTAACTTTGTAGACAGAACACTAAACTTTACTTCACGCATATGGGGGAATAGATTTCAAGAATCTTAATTCGTATTTCGAAATGGAATTAAGGCCACCACATTTGAGTTCGTAAATGCGAGCTTCTGAATTAGAAGAGATTTTAAAATTAAAATCAACATTTCATAATTTGCTAAGCAAAGGTTTATGAATGGCAATGCCAATGTTTTTGATTGACGACATATGGAAATATTAAAACGGGTTTTAATAAATTATTAATTTTTAGGTTATTTTAAATGCATCGTCTAAATGCATTTCATACGTAGACATATGAAAATATGTCTATATTTAATATTTTCTAATAATTTCTAAAAAACTAAAAAGGAACTTAGAGCTGTTATCAGGGTATTCCCTTTTTCAAAGATATTTAAATATGTGGGACTCTAAATTAGTAGAGACCAATAATCTAAAATCTGTTCCAATAAATTACAAGCTAGCGATAGTAAAGTTACCAAATGAGTAAGTAAGTGAAAGTACTGGGTTCATTATGAAACAGAATCAAACCTCACGAAAGAATTATATTCCACTGTAGAATGATATTTAACAATATTTAAGCCGATCTTTTTCCGTCTGTCCCTAAAAGCGGCCTTGAAACATTTTACAGTACTACATTTATTATACAATCAACAAGTACTTTCATTTATCTTTTAATTTATGATTATCTCCCCCTAATTAAAAAATCTTAGAAAATCCATTAGAATAGAAAACAAAAAGTTAATCACGATCAATTTAAAAACGCATATTTTGGCGACGGTAATGACTCGTTTGTTGTTTCGTTTTTTACATATAAATTTATATTTATGTTAAATTTCTATTACAAACCAGACGTCACATATTAATTTTGGCACTAGTAATAAAAGTAAACTGCCGCCATCATCTATTTTATATATAAACTCTCATCATATTTGTTTGGATCAAGTTATTAACTAAAAGAGCGGTACGGTGCATCAACATTTAAGAACATAATCATCTTACACAATATTTATGTATTATTTACGTTTAAGTTATAAGTTATATTAAAAAAATGATATTTACGTGTTCTAAGATTGAATTTAGTGCTTTTAATTTTGTTATACTGTGACATGTCTACTGATATTTAAAAAAAAAAAAAGTTAGCATTTGATTTCAATCGTTTGAAAGAGTTCTTTATAGCGCCGCCACTATCGTTTTTAATCTTTTCGTAACACTGGTTTTCCTCCCTCTCGCTTCTTAAACCTACTGTGTTATGTTACTATTCCCAGCATTTAAGTATAGATATTTGTTTTTTTCTTTTTTTTTGGTTATCCTCTCATAAAATTTAACGAAACTTTTTTAACAAAACAATAACGGTTGAATTAAATAACGCTCAGGGCGGATTATGTCGCGTAATTCACTTAAAATTAAATACTAATTTCTTTTTTATTTTAAACTGATTTTCGTGTCGATGTTAAGAAAAATTTTCATTCATACTTTTGTTATTTGTGTGTGATGTGACTAACTGCCTCATGAAATGCAATCCAGGATGTCTTAATAGTGTAATTTAAGTGCAAGTTTTAAAAAAAAAACTTTCTTTTGATGAAATGCCGCTTAAAATCATCGTTGTTTGATTTGTTGTTGTTTATTCCTTTTTTTTTTTTTTTTGAATGACGGGGATGTGACTTTGACAAATTAAAACAAAAATAAAAGAAAATTTAATTTCACTTTTTATGAAATTTTGTATTCGAATCCTGAAATCTTTAAATGAAATCACAGTTTAAGAACTGAGAACTGTAAATATTAGATAGAAATGCATTCAAATTTGATGGTTCCAAAAACCAAAAAATAAAAACTTAACATCCAATTTAGGGTTTACAATCCCTATAGTAATCACAATCTAATTTAGGGTTTGCAATCCTTATAACCATATCATAAACTGGCTATGAGGATTGTTAACCCTACAAAATTTACAAATATATAAATTCGTTTATCTTGATCACAGAAAAGGTCAAAAAAAACTAATTGCAAAGTGAGCAACATTTTCCTGAACAAATCTATACCTACAACTTAAAAAACGATTTTCCAAAAGCTATATGTAGTCTTCAATTTTTATCGAAAAACAGTAACTTTCAATACAAATTTTCTTTACAGGGCTTGGTAAATATTTTCAAATATTAATCAACGGCAGGGCGACAAATACTAAAGATTTCATACGCTGACCTTGTTTGGAATGAGGAGGTTGTAAGAAGAATATGATATTCATTCCCAGAACTACTTTCGAGAGTTAAATTTCAGAAAATATCAGCTTCGTATCTATTCATAAATATCATACATACTAGAAAGTACAAGTTGCTTCAAGTGACAATACAACTTAAGAAACCGGACAAACGACGAATTTGAGGATAACAGATATGCATGATGCAAGCATGATACGCAACATTAATAGGCGCAATAATTTAAAGTGTTGTTAATCTGAATTAATCTGCAGCTGACAGAGCCGTCTCTCAAAATATAAGTAGATTTGTAAGACCGGTAACATCCTCAACTGGATAAGCAGCAAAGCAAAAAAGGTAGGGCAACATCGTTGCAATTCAAACCAAAGTTAACTAAAACTTATGTAGGTAATCCTCGATCACGAACGATCTTTTGCCATTTGGGATTTAAACTTTTTATAAAATTGTAATCTTTTTTTTTTTTTAAATGAAACGGTATTTTTACTTTGGATTTTAACTTCCAATAAATATCGAAATCATTAACCGATTAAATTAATGTGATTTTTGGACATGTGATTCGATTATTGTAAGATTTTTGAAATGAAAAATATTTTCAATGCAATATTTTTTTTTTTAAATTATTTGCTTGGAAACAACTGAATAGTATTTCTAACCGATTGTAAGAATTTATTATTAACAAATAAGTACATACATACATAAACTTATAAATACATACATATAAAATTCGAAGACCGCGCATATTTCACACTGTTTTAAACGTTTAAACATGAACTTTTACGTTTTTTTTAATTTTTTTTTTTTTGTAATAAAACGCGTAAGCAAAAAAATAAAAACAAAAATTATAAAATAAAAGTAGCAGAACAATCAGAAGAAATATATATATATATATTTTTTTTCTAGTACGTGATAAGCCTGGACGACATTATGGTTTGAATACCAATTAAATATACCAAATAATATTGTCTTCTTATCGTATCGTTAATTTAAAGTTTTTTGAAGTTGTCAGCCTGGATTGTTGCAAGTTGATTTCAATTTTTGAATCACCACCATATGGAAAAATTAAAAAGAAGCAATAAAATGTTTAAATTATTGTATGTACTTATTTTTATTTATTTTCTAAATAGGTTTTAGTAACAAAAAACCGATATCGAATACTTTGTAACGTACTGTACAACTAGCAAAAGTAAATTATTTACCAGAATAAAGATTCTGATTTGAAAACTTTGACAAAGTTGATAAAGTACTTAAAAAAAAAAAGATTGAGAATTAAAAATAATTTATTTGTTTGTTGTTTTTTACTAAATTGGAAATTGAATTTTAGTTTTCTAATACGCTGGGTATACTGTAAAAGATTAAGACAAGATCTAAAGATCTTATTTTATATATTTTCTACTGCAATCTAAATATTTGATTCCTCCCAACGTTTTACGATTACTGAAACTTTCTTCAATTTTGATTTTCTCCATGATATTTTAGGTTACCTACACCTTTTTCTGCCTGGCAAGAAATGTTCCCTAACGCTTTCCGAATTATGGAATCTGTCCATCTTCATTTCCTTTCCTTTATTTGACATGATGAATCCTCGCATGAATGGATCCTCGCTTCGACATTGTTAGTGTTTCCTCATTTACGATTCTTCTAGGTAATCTGTTCAGAAGCATTTATTTTAAAATTCCTACCTGTAACTCATTTGTTAAAGAATTTTTGAGGAACCCAATGTTTCCCGACCCATTTTTTGATTTCAACAGTTTCTGTAATACCGAATCTTCAAGGCTCTCAGCGTTTTAAGGACTCTATTTTTTGTTTAATTCCATTCATAAGAGATACATTGTCCTAAATCAGATTTTTTAAAGGGCAATATGGAGTATCAATTATAAACTCTGCGTTACTTTTATTTCTAAATTAACTTTGTGATTCTCATATATAGAGTAGAATTGGATCAAGTAATAGCCGCAGCCTTTTCTTGCAAATTTCCTGTTTTAAGGAGAAATTACTTATTACTTTTTATAATTCGTCAACCAAATAACGCTTCTAAATTATGTCATTCTCAAAATTAACATTTGTCCGAAGTTTGTATTAATTTTTGTGAGTGGAAATAAGCTTCCTAAGATCTGCATTCTATTTAGTATGTAAAGAAGCTTCTAGAGAGAACTAAAGAATGAAATTAAATAAAATAAAATACGGTACGCTCTTCGACGCTCTTATCACTTACCACAACTCCAACAAAAACGCACCCTAAGAAGTTTTTAAAATTAATTCTTTACTTTCTCTTTCCAATGCCCGTCATTTTCAAGTGTCTTCAATATTATCCAATTCTAATCAACAAAATGTCTTTTAAACAAAGCAATAATTTACATAAATAAATATTTAAAAAATAATTTAATAAAATTAATTTTACGGATTCTTTAAAGATTTTTTATCTTCTATTTATTGACACCAAATTGTTAAATTCTACAAAGTTTTGATAGCTGTAATGAACTACAAATGTATACGAAGCCAAATAAAACAACAAATTAAACTTACCTTGTGACACTACAAACTAAATAACAATTTTGTTTTGTTTTACCTTTTCTATGGCAAAAAAAAAAAATGGTAATGATAGTTACAAAAAAAACAAAACACATTATCACAAAAGTAACTAACGATTAAATATTGTTATTGTCTTTTTATTATGCGCCCTCGACGTGATTTTCTATTAAATAGCTCATAACGATTGTCATTTGTTATTTTTTTATTTATTTTTTTTTTCTTTTTTTTTAAGCAGGGCTGGAATTATTGGGGTGTTAAATTTTGTTTTTTAATTACTTTTAAAACTTTAATACATAGATAATATGATCCCTACCCCCATTCTTTTCAAGATATTAAAGCATATATGATCCCTATAGAATTAATCAACTTGTTGGAGCGAGGGAAGCGCGTCATACTACATTCTCCATTTGTTTGAAAGACTAATTTGGTAATAACGGATCTACTTAGGTTTACAGCCATCTTCGAAAAATTTTAGTCCAGTTCTAACACTCATAATAATATGGTAATTGGTAATAACTAGTCATGTGATTAGTCAGTCAAGTAATCTTACAAGTAATTTAATTTTAAAATTTCTAACCACTATTGCGGAACGTTTTTCAGAAGTCTTTCCATCACTTAATTTAAAAATAAATCAATTTCAAATGAACGCCCCATTTAATTAAGAATCTTTAATCCATTCCCACCCTGCTTTTTGTTTTGAATTTGGATTTTTTTTTTTTTTTAAGAAAGATACAAAATCGCTATTTGCTTTTTAAATTTAACATTTTTGCACCTGAAGTTCGTATGTCACTCACTCGCTATAATAAATAGAAAAAAAAAAAATTTATAGAATAAAACAAAGGTAAAATAAAAGAAAAAGAAACCCCTTGTAAACTGATACTGAATAGTGATATCCCAAATAACTTTGAAAAAAAAAAACGATCATTAAAAATAGTAAAAACAAAACTTAATAGAAAAACCTAACCCAACTTTTTTTTTTCTTTTTGTAGTTTTTCTGTAGAATTGATTGGTGACAAATTGCACAAATTCGTTTTGATCATTAAAAAGAAAATAAACACCAATAACAATTATGGAAGACAAAATCGTGAAAATCAAAACAAAAAAGAAAAAATAAAAAGAACTTGAAGAAACTTTAGCATAGAGACAGTAAAAAGTAGAAAATAAGTGAAAAGATTGGACAAAATTTGATAAATGGCAATATCAAACGATGTTTAGACTACAAAAAAATTTGAATAATTTTCCTAGAGAAGAAAATTATAATAAAAAAATAAAACAAATTTTTAAAAGACAAAGTTCAAACTCTTTAAATATGTAGATGCATGCATAAAGAGTTTAAGTGATTTTGAGCTCAAATTATACTGATCTTAATAAATGATCTAATTTAAAAGAACAATTTATTATATAGTAATTATGAAAATTTAATTTAATATGAATTTAAATGCATTTTTAAAAGGTTTTGAGCTGAAAATTAAAAAATTAACCCTTCTACATAATTATTGTTTCCATGGATACGAAATGGAAATTATAGAAATAAAGACTTCTACAACATCTTATGGCACGATTCTACTGCAATAACATTAATTTATGTGATTAAAAGATTCATAGCTGGAACCAAAGCTTTTTGACAGCTTCTTCACCCACATAAGCTGAATGAGAGAGCGTCCACACCAGACCTACTATCAGATCTGTTATCATTAAAACTAGTCTGTATACTAAGTCTTTCGGAATTGAGGGAGTGTCACCACATTAACTAGACCTTCTATCAGATCTGAGTTTTTTATTTCCAAAGATATCTTTGATGTAACGAAATCCTTATGGATTTCCATACTTCAGAGAAAAGATTTGTACCTAAAATAATTCAAATAATAATAATAATGATTTTGTTTGTTTCAGACGTTTAACAATATTTTGATTGTCAACTCATCTTGTCGCCTCGGTGTTCTGATATTGAGAAGCACGTGTTCGACGACGTGCAGCGATTGGATTGTTTGGATATTTTTCGACCGTACTTATTTTTTAATATTTCCTTGCATTACTCCAGCGTATATGCTTTTTACTAAGAGGACTTAAAGTAAGACTTTAAACCTTCTTCCTACCTTCTTCCAGCTAATTCGTAATTGTTGCTATTCCGTGGTTTGTTTCTTCTATTGCAAACTACATTCTATATATCCTCCTTAAAGCTTTCATTTACAATTCTTAGGTCTTTTATAGTATATACAGGAAGCCAATTTTCTAAGTTTTCTTCAAAGTTCGTTTTAAAGATCGTTCAATCTATTGTAGTATTTGTTAAATTATGGTTACAAAATTGGTGCAAGACTTTTTAATATGACAAAGTCTTGTAGATTAGGGATTTTTATCCTATTTGTATATATTGCCTCTTGAGGAAAATAGGCAACCAATTTCTCGATCCGTATTTTTTTCATCTTGTTAAAATTAACTTCGAACCCCATTCTGTATGCTTAACATTAAAATATCATCTAAGGTTTTGATTGATATATTCGTTGGTCAATGTAAGGCAACTACTAATTTCTGTTTCAATTACGCTATTTGGATTCCTGTGAATATACTACAGTATTTATGGTGTTTGAGGTTTCCGTTAATTAAAATTGCCTAACTTATAATTAATAACTTCTACATATATTTTATGGTTTGAAACATTTAAATTCCTGCAATTGTAACATACTGACCCAAGTCGTATGTTTTTTAGAAAAAGAAGCTTGGGTAATCAAAATTTGAATTACAGATTACAAAGTAAAAATTTAATAAAACTTTATATTAGATAAATTAATATTTCTGATTCAATTTAAAAAAAAAAACTATGTCCTCGATCATAAAATTAACTTAATAGTTGTTCTATATAAAATTAGTTGAGACAATGCTAAGTAGTTCCTCTTTGAATTATTCTATTACATTTTAAAAAAACAACTTATGCTTAAGAGAAGATATAATTTTTATCAAAATCATAAATTTAATTTTAATAATTTGTTACATCCCAAACAAATATCATTTAACTTAATAATATAAATCATATATCGCTATATTAATTACATGGTTCTTTGAATATAGTTGAAGGTAACTTTAGTTAACTACATATTGTTCGAACTATTAATTTTTAAATTTATTTTTCTACATTCTACACTATTTTTCTACAATTCAATTTACAATTCGAAATTGGCATTTTTCAATTTAATTTTTTTCATTTTAAAAGTGATTCCCATTTTAAGAGAATACTTGTATCTGTATACAAATTACAAATAAACAAACAAACATATAGACAACCCTCCAAAAATCACCAAAAGGAATCAGACATAAATTCCATTCGAAATAATTGTTGAAGATAATATTACCTTTTGGCAATATAATTGATTTGTACCAATTTTACGCCACCTTATAATATATATGTGATTCATGATACCAACAACATGCTACAACCTACAAATCAAATATAGAATTCCTCTTATACAACTCGACGACGACGACGACGACGACTATTCTTAATATTGTAAATTGTAGATATCTGCAACAATAAACAAATATTAAATAGAACAAAATCACGGTTCGTTTTTGTTGCATTAATTCTTCCTTCTCTTTTTAAAATTGTAGTTTTAAGTTTTTGTTTTTTCCATTTTTTTTTTTTAATTATTGAACGCCACCTTTTAATATACTATAGGTACTTAAACGTATACTTAAGTCTTATATATGTGTTTTTGCAATATACTCGTATATAGAAAATCAAATAAAATCTATAAATAAAAATCGTGATTAGCTGAATCACTTGAAAATCAATACTTTTTTGTTAAACATTTTGTTGTACCATGAGTGTGCTCTGCATAGTGCATACCTTATAACTCTTGTAAATATACTGAATAACTGAATAAGGCTTACAGCTAAAAAATAAAATCTTTTTTAACTTTTATTTTAATAATAATAGTACTTACATATTCTGTTACAATCGAATCAAATAACACTGAATCAATATACAAGAAATCCTACTTTAAGATCCAGCACAAGAATATCAAAATAAAAACAAATATTTTACAATTGCTGGGGATGCACAAAATATATAATGATGGGCTGATACATATTTTTTTTTTTTATTTCGCGGCGATGTCGATCGTCTTGTCTTCCAATATATTTATTTGTTATATCGTAATTTTAAATTTAAGAAAAGTACAATAAAAAAAAAATAAAAAAAAAAAAAACAACAACAAAATACCAGACTCTCGTATTATTATTACCAAAGAGATTTGAGGTTATGTTTTAATTTAGTACTTTTACGATTGGTATTTAATCATCATCCACCTCTGCGTTTGAAATAATAACCAATAGTTAATAATAATAATAACGTGAAAATGATATTTTATATTTATAATAATAGAGAAAAAGAGAGAGGTAGCAAGAGAGAAAAAATATAGAAAAAATTAAAATGGGAGACTATAATCCTGGATCATTGCGCCGTCAATTTTAAATTATAGTTTTATAACTCTTTATATTACAATAATAATAATAATAATAATATTGGGGAGTAGTACTTTTTGTACGTGTGTGTGCAACCTTTTTTTCAGACAATTAGCCTTAAGGTAGACACAGCATATAGCAAAGCAACTAAAATAAAAAAAAACTTTTCTCTGATCTTTTAACAATGATAAATTGTTAAGGAAATCACTTTTTTTTTTAACATTAGTCATTAAATTTTGTGCATATATATAGTTAGAGTAAATTTATACATATGTACATATGTTAACTAATACACCAATGGTTCATATTTTGGATTAAATAATTTTCACTACAATATTTTCTTTTGATTTTATTTGTT
Organism: Dolichopus griseipennis; assembly: GCA_963082915.1. NCBI lineage: Eukaryota > Metazoa > Arthropoda > Insecta > Diptera > Dolichopodidae > Dolichopus > Dolichopus griseipennis. The sequence goes on along the minus strand of OY720443.1, from coordinate 106,492,972 downwards.
TTAATTTTGATCTATAGTTTAAGGAAATTACTTTAAATTATAAAGACTCGTGTCTGCACTTTAGTTTTTTTTTTTTGTTTTTTTTGTTCTAAAACCATTTAGTGCTTAGATCTGACAACAGAGCCCACACATACTGAGTTATTTTTTGTAAAAAGAAATTATTCAAAAATTGTTTAGAAAAAAAATTGGGAATTTTGATATAATGATTGCATATAAATCAAAAATTTTTTAAATTTAAATTGAATTATGGTATACGTATTAATTTATAACTCTGCAGATATTGAAGGATAATTTCGATTTGAAAAAATAAGAATTGGATGTCATTATCTATGGAGGTATAAAATACCACATGGAGATCAATTTGTTAAAAATAAATTAAAATAGTTCTTCATTTTGTAATATAAATTTAAAATTCCTTGGTCTTAGAATTGGGTGTAATTATAAAAGAATTTGAAAACTAATCAACTTATCGTATTAATTTGATTGCTGGATAACGGAACTCTCAATATTATACAGTAAATTGAAACATAAGGTAAAAGAGAAGAGTTAATTGTTTTTCGAGAATACACGACTAGGAACACAAGGATTCTTTAGCACTTTTCAGCCCACTAAATTATAACCAATCCAAACCTATAACGATAGTGGACTTATTAAAAATAATTTTGGGAGATGATAGATGAAAGTTTTTAAATTTATAGACACTAAAAAAAAGGAAATGTATTGACGGATTATTAAGAGTGAAGTTGTTTTAAATGTTCCCAAGCTTCCATATGCAGCGTATATACGAATTGCCAATTTAAGGGGCAAATATGAAATAATATGTATTATTCTATAGATATGTTGCGAGCATGACAAATGAATATGCCCAAGCTAAATTACGCAATTGATTCCTAGGGATAAGCATTTTGCACTCCTTTGTTCATTTCGGAATACATGTGGGAATCAAAATTAGATTAATAAGATTTATTTTAAGTTTTTAAGAAATCATTTATTTTCACCATTTTATTTATAAGTATTTAAGTTTAATTTTAGTTTACAATTTTGATTATTAAAAATTAATAAAGTTTTTTTATTTAGTAAAGTATTTTAATTTATTTATAGTAAAGTATTTTAATAATTTTAGTATTTTTATATTATTAGTTCATTTAACTATACCTATCCACGTCCACGAATACACGTACAAGAATAAAGTAATAAAGGAAGTTGATTATAATCTGTTTTTATGAAAATGTGCTTGTCAGCTGTTTGGGACATTGCACTTGTCCAGGGTTAACGTTATGATCATAATGTTATCGATAAGGTAGGCATTATTACTGATCCCACAATAATTCCCTTAGAGTAATTTATTTGTATTTTTTATGATCATGGTTGAGGCAGGACTGATCTCATTTAGAAAATAAACACTCAAGGCTCAGTCAATTAAAAGTATGTATTGTATTTGCTAATATACATTTTAAGGAATATATTTTGTAACACTGAAACTTGAAAGATGAAAGCGATGACAGACTCCTAGTCTTCAAATAAATTGAGTGAAAAAACCAACCATTCATTTAATATACTCGTAATATCATTCTTCTATTGAATTCCTACTTCAGGAAATTAATTCCTTATTATCCGAGCATATTAATTCCTATTTTATTTTTTACTACTTCCTAAAATTTATCTATCCATTTATAGTTCTCTTCCCAATTTTAACATGTATTTATTGGCTTTTAATGACAATTAAAATGTCATTAAATACAAATCAAAATTTTTCATTACTTCTCCCCATTTCTTCATTTTTTTTTTTTATATTTCCTGTCTTTAATGTTTACTTTATTTTTGATTATTACATAATCGAAATTACTTTAATATAATATCAATTTATTATTTAATAAATTGGTTTTTTTTTTTTTCTTCATTATTAAAATAAAATAAAAAAAAAATATAATTTGGTTAAAAGTTGCAATAAAATGAACAATTTGAACATTTCCTTGATTGCTTTCTTACAATTACTTTACAAAAATGACAAAATGTCTTCTCTTTCTCTTAATTCTAATTATAAATTCTGAACGCTTTCTTCAACTTCTATCAAGGCAAATAAAAAACAAAATACAAAAAAAAACAAAAATAAAATCATTTCATCTTTTTGACTTGATCATAAAGGAAGGATCGATTTCTGAATATTAATTTTTATAGAAAGGAATGAATGAATGAATGAACCACTCAAATATGCATTACCAGTACACAGTTTAATCATTAACTCTTAACAGTTCTTGTTAAAAAAAAAACACAAAACTTAAAATTGAGGTTCAACTCCCTATCCCGGAGGTATTCATTCAAAAATCCTCACGTGATTTAACCTAATATTAAAAAAACCAAATTTAAATCATTGATAGAAGGTCTATTTATTTATAGGATTCATATATACTTATGATTATTATTTCTAGTAATTTTCCCACAATTGAATTTAATTTCAACCCCGAATGACTGTATATATAAAAAATGGACTTCCCTGTATAGTAGCTTCCTCATTGTTACAAAAAAAAAAAATTCAAAAAACCAATTAATATGAATCGACCCATACTTGAAAACCCAAGATTTTTTTAACTGATAAAAAAAAACCCATAATAGAAAGTCAATTGTTGTAAAAAGAAATTGTGGTTCCTAGTAATCAAAGGTTTTTATTTTTAAACCTTTCTATATATAAATACCTTTACATTACAACAGTTTTCTAAACCCAGGTGTTTAATATTTATAAGAATTCCTGTACAATAAAATAAAATTAAAAAGTTTGTGGTTTATTAGGACGTTTTTATTAAAATGATAATTGTTATTATTATGAGTTTACATTTTTTTTTATCGTAAAGTAAAGTAAGTATACAACGAATATTGTAATTGGTTCTGGTGATGAATGAAATATGGAAATCACATACGGAAAATCACATAAAATAAACGGTATAAAGTCATGTCACAAAACCACAATATAAAAATAATATTTAATAGTTTTAATTTAAGTTTTGTTGGTTATTTTATTTTTATATCAATTTTTTTTTTTTTTTTACATCAATTTCCTTTTAAGGAATTTTAAAGAAATTGGTATTTTAAATATATTCAAATAATAAACAATTTCCCAAATTAGATTAAAGTTTTTTGTTTTTTAATATTTTCTACAGAAATATTCCCACAATTAATTCAGAAGTGCAATAAATATAAGATACAAAGTATTCAACATTTTTAGGAAATGCATGAAAGGTTCTAAAATTTATGATTATGACTTTGAAAATAAACACATTGTTAAATTGTTATATGACCGATAGCTCAGTGGTTCAAGTGGCAGCTTATCAATTGAAAAATTTAGGGTTCAAAACCTGGTCGAATCATATCTAATAAAAACGAGGAGGAGTGTGGTACAGTAGACTGTGTCAACTCTGGGATACCTGTATGACCGTTATATAAACATTATATCATTATTATTATAAACATTCTATACTTTTGGCAAAATTTCAAACATACCAGCTTTATTAGGTGTAGTGTAATGCTCATATAAAAGAAGGAGTTGTATGGCAGCTGCTCGAACCCTCTGCAGTGGACCAACCAAATTTTGCAGTAACTTTAGCCATTACACTAAACTATTTTTGGCAAAATTTCAGACACCCAACTTCAATAGGTGTAGAGTAATGCTCATATAAAATAAGAAGTTGTATGGCAGCTACTCGAATCCTTTGCAGTAGACCAACCAAATTTTGCTGTATTTTTGGCCATTACACTAAACTATTTTTGACAAAATTTCAGACACCCAGCTTCATTAGGTGTAGAGTAATGCTCATATAAAATAAGAAGTTGTATGGCAGCTACTCGAACCCACTGCAGTAGACCAACCAAATTTTGCAGAAACTCTGGCCATGAAACTAAACTGCTTTTGGCAAAATTTCAGACACGTAGCTGTTATAGGTACAGAGTAATACTCATATAAAAAAAGAAGTTGTATGAAAGCTACCCGAACCCATGGACCAAAATTGCTGGATTTAAATAGCGATGACGGCTATTGCAAAAAAACGAATTTGCGAAAATTTCAAGATCCTAGCTCCTTTAGTTTTGGAGTTATCGTGGTGACGGACGGACAGACGGACATACATAGCTAAATCGATTTATTTTTCGATTCTGATCCGTTCCATACACTTGAGTCTATATCTACCCCCCTTCGTCTCTGCGTCACAAACGTAATGGCAAATTTATTATACCCTTTGACTATATAGTCATACGGGTATAAAAATATAACTAAGAAGTGCAAATACCAAGCAGACAAAAGACAATTATAATATCAGGCAGTATTTACTATTATCTGGCACTACAAATAAATAAATTAAAGCTGTCCTTAAAAATTTGTAGTTCTTTAAGACGGTTGTGTGGCACAAAGATTAGAGTACTGCTGAAATATTTGATTCCAAGTAAAAGTGAAAAAAGTTTTATTAGATTTTTGATTACAACATTTTATAACTCTTCTGGTAAACATCAATATCGTAAACAAATTAACTTGATTATTGATTATCCTAGATCAAATGACAAAAGGTTGTTTAATCCTGATAAATCTATTTTCACTTTTACTCGGATTCAAATATGGGCACGCCACAAAAAGGTTCATCATTCTAACCTTCATGCCCCCTTATTAATTACAATATATAAACAATTTTTTTTTGAGTGGAATCAAGGATTTTCTATATGTTATAAGGCCTAACCTAATTATAATTATTCATGAAGATCATTAAGAATTCATTAAGATCATTCCTAATTATGAGAACATAATAATAAAATGTCCAGTACCTCCCGTCCTGTTCAAACATTTACCAATGATAAAGGCTTGTTGCTTGAACAGTTTGCCCCTAAAAAAAGGCAGGACATCGGTAATACTGTTTGCGGGATTTAGATAAAATAAAAACTAATTAAATTGGATCTGTGGGGATTGAGGTATTAACAATAATGCTAGTTACAATTAGATTACACTCGCTTGTTAAAATTCAATAAAATAGGTTACGATGAAATTTTAAAATAAAAATGTGAAATTTGCCTCACACTTTAGGACATAAGAACTTCAGGCAATATAATATGCATATGAAATATATTTATTATGAAATGATGTCAAATCTCTCCCGAAAATTGATCTTTGCACTTTCCGCATAAACCCCAATATCATCTCTAAATATACTTTTAGTTTATTATTTGCCACACAAATTGTTTTTGAACTAATTTTTCCATAAAAAATTGTCACATTCAATCCTTTCAAAATTTAAATATCACTTGCAACCTAAATTTAGCAAAATAATAAAATAAAACAGACCCAATTTTTTCTTTTAAAGAAAACAACAAGAAAAATTACAAATTACCAGCACATAACAACTATCACTTATTATATAGTTAAAATACCAAACATTTTAAATTTTAAATATTTGAGAATTTTTTTGTACTTAAAAATTCGCTTGTCTTAATTTATTACCATTTTCTAGCAGCTACCGTTTTAACCTCAAAAAAAAATTTTAAAAAAGCCACAAAACCAAAGAAAAATCAAAACTTAAAAAAAAAACAAATTAAATGAGACCTGACTATTGGTTTATATAGTTTTTCATACAGTAATCCCACAGCTCACGTTTTGCCTAAACTCTTAAATTTTAAAAAATTATATTTTGCATTTTTTAAGAATTTTCTCTTAGTGGGGATTTCGTCCAAGGGAATTTTTCTTCGTTTGGAATTTGGTCCATATCCAAAATTTTATACCTGAAGACTTTTAAAACTGCAATTAATAATATATTTCTTCTTCTTCTTCTATGGCGCTATAGTCCGTTGTCGAACCTTGGCTTCCATAATCATACCATTCCATTTCACTTGTTATTGAAGCATTGATACAGCGTCTAACTCGACGGCATCAATCAATCGATTTCTCGGCTTCCCTACTAGTATTTTTCTGTCTATTTTCCCATTCAATATCTTCTTTGGAATGTTGGAATCTGGCATACGTTACATGTGACCGGCCCACCTAAGGTGTTGTAGCTTGATGTATGTCACAACATCGCTGTCAGTACATACATTGTATAGCTTTACATTGCATCGCATTCTAAATTGACCCTGATCAATAATTGACTTGATAATTTTACACATTATTTTCCTGTCGAAACGGGAAAGTAGCTTTGCCATCGTTTTGGTAATCATCCATGTTTCACTACCGTAGCATAACACCCTTCTGATAAGAGATTTGTCCAGCTCAAGTTTGCATTTTCTGCTCACTTGTCGAGACCTCATTATCTTCAACACAGAGTAGTATGCATTATTTGCTTTGCCTATCCTTCGAGTTATCTCTGATGTTTCATCGTTTACACTTGCTCTTGTACTTGTATCACTAATAAATTAATACTTTTAACTTGTTTCTGATCAGTTTTTGCTACAATAAAACCATAGTTTTTAAAACTCCATAAAATTTTGATTTGAAAGTCCGAGGCAAGTAAGCCGACTTAAACAAATGCTTTTTACTTAAATTGCTGCTCATACTTAAACATACCATAGACTATTTTATTGAATTGAATATTAAAGAACAAATTTATTCAAAAAGTTTTATAAATGGTATACGTGCTATATTAGGGATACCTGTAATTAATGAGTATACCTGTATCGTTCAACATTTTATTAGAGAGATAATAAAAAGCTGCACAACATTAATGTTAATTGAAAAATTGAACTATAAGACACATGTTAATATGACAAATCAACAATCCAATAACAAAACTATATAAAAATAATTGTTGTTTTTTATAATTTTTTTTGTTTTGTTTTTTTTTTTGCAAAGTCGCCAAAAAAAGGAGGTCTAACCTTCTACAACACAAAAATAAACAATTATTTAAATTTTAATTTCTTTTTTTTTTGTTTTTTTTTGTTTTGAGTTTTTTGAATTTGGGGACTCTGTACGAGACCTGAATTTTTTAATTATTTTAATATTACGTTTCGTCGTCCCTAAATGAAACTCGTTTTATTTTGTGTATTTCTGATAATCATAAAATATTCAAAAGTTTTTAAAAAATTAGTGATTGGCGCAGTCTAATTGATGATCAATGTGACATAAGAGAACCTTAACAATTTCAAGCCCCAGTATCACAACAATGTATAAAAAACAAAAAGAACAAAAGTAAAATTTTGGTTAAATCACCTATTCAAAATATTTACAAAATTTAAAATATATGCTTTGGTTATTTGTTCAATTTGTTTTTGATTTCGAAGACATCATTAAATCTATTTAAAAATCATTAAATTAAAATTTAGAGTTTTAATGTTGGTAAATAGTAAATATGGTTTTATGAAGAATCGGGTCTTAAAAAAATTTTAAACTTTGACAAGAGTTTTTTGGTAATTCTATCGGCTGTATTAGGGCGTGTCCAGATTTTCACCTACTATTTGATGTCTACTATCTTTTTTTGAATTCAATTCTAAAATCCTTGCTAATCCAATACACATTCTTGAAAAGCCGTTATTAGATTTCCAAGCTACAAAGTATCTAGTTATTAAATGTGTTTTTGAATTGTGTCCCTTTCGTGGAATGCCTTTTCCTAACTGTCCACGACAAATGAAAGTTGCCAATTAGCCGGTTCCGATTTGGAAAATATAATGAGTCAAGAATTTTGCCTAAATTGAGTTTCACATAACGGTTATTTTAAGTACCGTATGGAAACCTTTTACATCTGTATTACATAAATTTATAAAGTTTATAATAACAGGTATCGTTTTTCGCAACCAACCATTAAAACTAGTCTGTTAAGAGATTTATCTTTGGTCTATCTGTAAATAACAAAACAGTGATGAGATAGGTTTATATGACTTAGCCTCGTTTGGTGATTTACAAAATTCAACCATTAATAAGCTTGGTGTATGCCTTAGTTTAATTGTTGCGTTTATGATCAGAGTCATATAGTTTCAGTTTTCTTTGTCTAGTTTGTTAAATATCTGCTATTTTCAATACGTTTGAGCTGAATCTTCTTTAAATTTAATATCTCTTTTTAGTTCAATAGATTTTACCGTATCACGTGATAGGATTGATTGATAGTTCTGTCTATTATTGCTATTTCAAATTTTTATATTATATGATATTATAGGATATTTGCGACCTCGCTTTAAGGAACTTCGTCTTTTAGCCTTAACTTGGAAAAAAACTAAGAATTGAGTTGTTATTGAAGGTTATGAACGATTTTTCAATGATCTAAAATCTGAAAATTTTAATTAAACTGTTCCCTCTCTTATTTGGTCAATTATTATTTGGTCACAACTCAACTCAAACAAGATTATTAAAGGACAAAATCATTTTTAATTTAAGTTAAAATCTAAACTTAAAAATAAAGCTCCAATAAAAATTAATTTTAATTAAAACTTTACCATCAGCAACACTATATGTAAAAAAGAATTGGCAAAGCAATAAAGCATAAGAAATCAAAATCAATTCGAAAATTTAAGAGACGACAACAGCAGTAAATGGGGCGGATTACGCATATCAAATCCTTGACAACAAACATAACATTCAAATATAACTATTTATCTTGGTCAATATACGACACATTTTTAATCTTCAATATACAAAATTGTAAGCGTAAATGCTGTTAAATATTGTTGCAATGAAAATTGAACGCAACTTTTAACGCAATAATGTTTTTGTTCTTTTTTTTTTTGTTTTGATCGTGTAAAAAAATGATTCGTATAAGTTATAAAAAAAAAAAGTTTTTAATTGAGTAAAAAGCGATGATATGTTTTTTTTTCTCTTGCGCAAAAATACCTTGAATTTCGAATATTCGAAATAACGATAAGAAATATAAAAAAAAAAAAGAGTTTTTGCTAAAAACAGGTAGCAAAAATTGTGTAGTCGATCAGTCTTTCAATTTTGTTTTTGTTGTTTTTTTTTTTTTTGTTATTTGTTTCATAAATAAAAAATTAAGGTATTCCTGTTGTGACCTGGTGGATAGCATAGCTAAGATATAACCATAGCCACTCTATTGAACATATACAACCGAACCCTCTTTTAAACTAAACTTTGATTGTGGTTTGATTATATGTTTTTTTGTTTTTTTTTAAGTTTTTTAGATGTTTATATTAAACTAATTTTTATTTTATTTTATGTTGCTTCTGTTGCTGTTGTTGCCATTGCTGTTTTTATTATTGACCACAACGAAGAGTTATTTTAATAAAATACCTGAGGACGTGACTTGAATTTGGAAAAATTAAAAAAAAAAAAAAAAAATGCTCACTGTACGTTTAATAGTGAATATATGTGTATAATAATATGTAAGAAAGCATTGCGTATTCGAAAAGTTAGACTTGATTTGCTGATACGATTCGATTTCGATGTTTTTGTTTTTTTTTTATGTTATCATTTTTATTTTTTTTTTTTTTAAATAAATCCGTTTTTTTATCATATCAGACATTACAAAATAACAAAACAAAACAAAATATTTTTGAAAATTTGAGTTATTTTTAAAAACTAGTAATAATCCGGGAGTTGACTTATCATTACAATTAAAGAGTATAAACTATTAATAAATTATCATAATGTTGAAGTATTTTTGGTAACAAGTGAAGGAACTGCATCTATTTTTTGCAGTAAAAATTAAGATTTCACTTTACTGGACTTGAAATTTAATTGGGGGACGTTTAATCGTTTGATATATCGATGGTTAAGATGGCTAAGTAACAAATTTATAATTTTACACAGGAGCGTTTTGAAAGTTTGACAACTCGCAGAAAATGATCCCTGCAAGTTAGAAGATTGCGCCACAGGTTTTTAAATTTTTAGGATTTTTCTTTAAAAACTACTTATATTAGCTTTTAACTTTAAGAACAATTTTTTTACTAAAATCTGAGTTTTTTACAGGAAGGTCTGCATATTTTGTGCACTTAGCATTTTTGTGTTTAATCAGTACACATTTATTTGTAGTACACAAATTCTAAGTAAGCACTTAGCATTTTTGTATTTGATTAGTTTATAAATTTTGCGGTTGTTCTAAGTGTCGTAAAGTTCTAAGTACCGTACTTAGCATGTTTGCGTTTAATCAGTACTCATTTATTTTTAGTACATACATTCTAAGAAAACACATATCATTTTGGTATTCTTCGTCATTGTTCTTAACCTTTTTGTAGCACAAGGATCTCAGAAACTAATTAACGCACGTAAAATCCCTTATACATTGAAAAAGGATCTTCCGATATTTGTATTGGTGCAAAAAAACGTATTTTGGAAAAACTGTTACTTAGCATTTTTGTGTTCTAAACCATCGAAACCAAACATACAAACTCAAAATAAATTTGAAAAACTTTAGTTTTTAAAAAAAGCTACGCTGAACATATCGGTGGGATAGTGGTTAAAGTTCCAACTCCTTATTTGAATTCCACTCCCGAGTTGGAATCCAGTAAGTAAATTTACCAGGTTTGCAAATGGACACAAATAACATTCGCCACTTGTTTAAATGTCAAAGGTGAAGTTACCATCCGCATTCTAATTAATGGCTTAACCCAAAATATATCTTTAATAATAACATTATATTAAATATATTCAATATCTATAATGAAAACAAAGACAATAAAATAATAATATAAAAAAATACAAAATATAAACAAATAATTGAATTGAATAATATAATTCACAGATACAGAAATACCTTATGATTCAAATATAAAACAAACAAAATTGTTACAAAATTCTATATAATAAATAGAATTGTATCTATTGAAAATCTAAAAAGTTTTTATACATCTTAATATATCGACCTATAAAATATGTAGAATATTTATGTATTAATTGTATTTGGAATAAATAAAGTTCAATCTTGTAAAAAATGAATATAGTCCCATACTTTTCCTTCTATTCCGACCGACTTATTGGCCAAACAGTTGAACAATTAACACTATAATAGAGCCAAAAATATAACCCTTATAAAACTCTGAACATAAAATATTATATTATAGTTGACAAAAGGGTGCAGGGTCAAGACCTTAGGGAGTTATAACTCACTTAAGAGGTCAAAACTACCAAAAGGAACTTTTGACCAACCTGAAAAGGAAGTTATGTTGCACTTAAATATGTTAAAGTGTGCAAAAGTTCCTAAATGAGTCAAAAGTCCCTGAAGAAAATGAATTCAATATTATTCTAATATTCTGTAGTCAATAGATTGGAAATCCTTGCCCAAATTACCTTACATAATAATGAATTTATCTGAAAACAAGCTTGTAAAAATGTAAATTATTGTTCAAAAAATATTGTTCCAAAAATCCTTAAGGAATAATTGAAAACCTTTTCAAAGGATTTAATCTTAACAATTTAAACTCAAAATTCAAATTAATTTTTATTGAAGGTAAAGAACCCCTTAAAAAATTAACCAAAATGTTTTCAAGTTTTCTAATAATAGTTATTGTATAAAAAAAAGAAAGAGAAGAGCGTTCCTTTCTTTCAAAATTGATCTCTCATGTTTTCTAAACATTTAACAAATAAAACCAACGGACTGGACCTATTAATTAAACAAAATTTCTTATAAATATGTTTTTGTTTTTTTGTGATCGTCCTTTTTTCCCAAAAATCAAAATCGATTCCCACTTAAAATAACCCCTAATAATTCATTTTATCTGAAGTTTTCAATCAAATATCCATCAAAATCATTATTTTGTTTCAAAAAAATCTTTATACTCATACCCGTCCATCTGATTTTTATTTGTTTCCAATGAAAAGCGCACAGAACCGTTTGATCTAAATACTATAATCAAAAATTTGATATATTATAGATAATATCTAGAGAACGAAATCTGAAATCCTTAACCAAAATAACCACAAAATCAAATTAAAAAAAGAAACAATTTAGAACTTATAGTTTTAATTTTCATTTTTGTCTTTTACTCCCTGACGATCATCACGTTCAGGTTTTCAAAAATATCGAAAAACGTTTTACCAAAAAAAAAAAATTACAAGATATTATCACGCGCAAAAATTAGGGAACCCAAAAATTAAAAAAAAAATTGCAGGTTCCAAAAAATATAAGAAAAGAGGTAATTCATTCGTTAGCAAAAAAAAACTCAAAATTTATATGAATATCTTAGACATACATTTTGTTTTGGTTTTTTTTTTTTTTTTATTTAAGCGGTTAAAGATTAATTCTGAAAGTTATCATAATTAGACCTGATTGAGACTCCTTTTAAATTATATTTTTAAGAGGTCCTTTAACCTCTAAAAACCACAATAAAAATCTCATCAAAAACTGTGGTATTCTATCTTCATCATTTTGAAAAAAAATAAAACAAAAAAAAACATCACGTGCCGTTAGATAACTTTTTTTTCTTTTAATATTTTAAATATTAGTTAGAAATAAACGATCAAAAAAATCTAAAAATATTAAAATTAGATAATCTAAATCATTTAAGGAAACTTGTTAGTATCAGAGAATGAGTTTCTGACATTTTTTAAAAAGGCTATAGTGTATATGAGATATAGATAACGGTTAATAAAAATACTGGATATAATCAATGTTCCACATGAGTTTAATATTAACGTAAGAATTTTTTTTTTAGTTTCTGTTTTACCCCCTGGAGGAGCATAGGGCTTACACAAAGCTTCTGTCCGAGGCTCTGTTTCTGCCCAAGATGTCACTGTGTTTTTCCAAGATTTCCCGGAAGGTGTCATTTCGATTTTGCATATTCCTATTTCTTCACGTACAGAATAGATGTTTGTTGGGTTATGTCATGTGACAATGGTGTCAATTTGACAGATGCATTGTTTATATAGATAAAATTAATTTTTTATTTACTATTAAGCTTTAGGTTAATTCGGGAACACGATTAAAGGTAATATTTTGCGATTTTTAGACTATAACATATTTAATTATAAGTTAATTTTATATAATTTTTATATTGCTATATACTATTTATTGAGTTTACCCAGCCAAGCATCGAACTCGGGACCTTTTGCATGAAAGGCCGGCGCAATAACGACTGTACCATCGGCTGGATCACGATTTGTTAAACCTACATTTCTAAACTGATCAATTGATTTTCAATATCGTCCTAATATAATATAGGTTTCCAAGGTTACCAGTAAAGCTTCAAGTATAATAACTTGGTTTTTCGACTTCTGAATGTTATCCAGGCGGTTGTGAACAGTAGTATTTAACAACGCTGTAAGATTCCAGAATTCATTGATCGAGCTACTGATGTTTTCATTGTAAAATACAGCTTACTTTAAGTCCTCTCTTGTATAGTACTTTTGCCATGTGTTTTTTAAACATTTTTAACTTAAATAATAATAACCCAACAGTGAAACAATTGAACCGACAATCTCTCACTTGCAATTGATTTGAAATTTCGAAAACCCTTTCGAAAAATTCTAAAAATTTATAAAATTTTAGCAAACACATTTTTTACTCCTTATTGTATACTGAACTGAACTTTAAACTTGAGACTAATTTTTAACAAAGTAAAAAAAATAAGGTTTTCCAGCTGCAGGCATAAAATACAGGACTATAAAAGCTGTTCAAGCCATAATTTTTATTGTATTTTTTTTTTAATTTTAACAAAATGATCCATTAATTTTCCAATTTTCTGTTCTTTTTTTCCCAATAGATGGCATTTTTTCATTTTTTTTTTAATAATTTTTTAATTTTAACAATTTTTTTAAATATATATTTTAGTAAAGCATGTTTATTGTTATTATTTTATTATTATTGTTTTTGTTGTTGTTGTTCAGGGGTGGACAGAAAATTTGATCGACGATCAAAAATTTATGAGTTTTTTTGTTTTTTTTTTTCCAATGTTTTAAAGATGTTCATATACTTTTGAATGAAAACCTATATAGGTTCTGTTGGTATTAATAACTCTATATATATATATATATATTATATATATATATAATATATACAAGTATTTAGTTAAGCATATAAATAGATAGAAAAATGTATTTAATATAAATAATAGTGTGTAGGGTCGGTATGTCTGAGACATCGCGATAGGTAAACGATACAAAAAAAAAAACAAAAAGAAGAAAAACAAAAAAGGGTTTAATTTACTTGAATTCCTTTTTACTCCTTGTAATTTTATCCAAAAAAATGCCCGGAAGCTCTAAATAAATTCTGTTTATGTTATTATTTCAAATTTTTTGTTTTTTTTTCTTTTATTTTAACTGTGCTGGGCATTGATTTTAATTTTTTTTTATACATTTAAGAACTTGTTGCTGGTTATTATATTAAAAAAATTAAAAAAAAAAAATTTAACGAAAAAAACAATCCACGGATCGATCGATTCAAGATCATAAACACGTACATAGCATATGTGACTTCTGGAACATTTTTATGAACAAATAGTTTATGATCTCACAAAATATTAAATCAATTGAGATTCGGGCGAACTTTAGAATACTTATAGTAAAAAAAAAATAACGAACTGAGATATGATTATCGAATCAACAATAATTGCCAAATGTATATACAGATTGTCAGAACACATGCAAACTCTTACCAACAAAAGCAACAAATCAATATAAAATTTCATTGAAAAAAAATCCATTTCTTTGGATTAACCAATTTTATAAATGGAGTGCATCAGTATAAGAAAATTTTTTGAAACTAAAGATCAACAGTCATTTTCATCATCTGCGAACTTGAAAATTTGTTCAAATTAAAATAAAACATTTCTGTATGTTAAAAGGTGGGGAAAGAAATACACTGCCCAAATTGTAGTTGTAAGAACTGTGCTAAAATTAAAAGAAATCGAAAAAAGAAAAAAAAAAAAAAAAAAGAATTATGGCGCCAAAAATTGTTATTTTTTCATTTCATATATATTTCAATTTAAAAATTTAGTTTTTTTAATAAAATAAATAAATAAAAACGAATATAAGATAAACAAGGACATAAAAACGAAATTTATGAAATTCTTTTGGAATTATTTTTACTTTTGTTTACTTTAAAACGTCACTGATTGGCATTTCGAAATAATAAAATTAAAAAGTTACATGATAATTTCGTGTAAAATTTCTGTAAAAGGCGTGTGATATTTTATATTAAAACAAATACATGATAAATTCAACAATATGAAATTTATATGAATTTAATTTTTTATTTAATATTATTTATAGATTATTATGGAATGAGATAGGAATCTCATGCAATTCTCGAAACTGGTTTGAGAGTGGTAAGAACTTTAACGATATTTTAGACTGGCTGTTGGCCCGTCATAGAACGACGGAGTTTATTATATTAAATTAGATTTTATTTTTAAAAACATATTAGTTCTTGAAATTTCGGAAAAGTTGGTACTTTGCTATATCTACATATTGAAGTTAAGAAAAGAACAAAAGGGAATTATTTGTAATTTATTTACAAAAAAATATATTAAAAATCCTCCTTCCGGAATCGAATCTGCAGGTCAACATGTCATTTTTATAGATTTTTTAAAATTTTATTAGCACTATAAACAATTTTGCATTAGATTAATCAACTTAAATATTCATGGAATCTTTGAAATTACTTTGATTACTTTGATTGGTTTATTTGCTTTTCAAAGGAAAGCAAGCAAAGCTTTAAAGCGTACATTCGCCTTCAATTCAGATTTTCACTGAAGTAATGAAGACTTACTATAGAAATTATCCTGTGCAGCATTGTCTTAGTTTCTAATTTTTTATCAAAATGTTTTTATATTTATATAAAATTTTTAGAACATATTCTGTGAGTTTTAAAAACTGAAATAAACTAATTCCTAAACATTCAAATTATTTAATCAGGAAATACAATGTTCCCCAGGTTTTTGGATTCCATCTTGTTAATAACATCAGAAGCAAATATCAGAAGATCTTCCTGTTGAGATAAAAAGTTGAGAATAATTCAAAAAATGTCAAAAATGTTAGTGTTGCAATATGCCTACAACCAGGCCATAACAGAGGGTGGGCCATGAGGGCCATTTGGCCCAGGCCCCGAGTTGTGAAAGGGCCTCTATTTATTTCCTAATTTGGTCACAGTAGGTGCGGAAAAATTAAGTTGAAATATTATTTTAAGTATTAATTTATTTTATTTTAACCAAAGATTTATAAAATATAACGATACAAAAGTTATAGTAAAAATTTCAAGTTAGTGTTATATATGTATGTATAAAACTTTTTTACGTAGTAGGCCAATTGCATAAAAACGAATATGTTGAACTCTGAAAAATACAAAAAATTTTAACGTAGTAGGCCAATTGCATAAAAAAGAATATTTAATTTTCAATTATTAAAAATTTAACTATATTTCTTATTCAGTACAGTTTTAATTTTCCTATTGAGTATAGCTTTTGGTTCCGTACTATAAATTTTAGTGATTATAAAATTAGTGTTTTTTTTTATTGTTTAGTGATATTTGTAATCTCTAAGTTTAAATGGAGTTAATATTAAAAATAGTTCTATTTAATTCATAAGTAATTAATTTTAGGAATATAATGAAAAGAACATATCCGAGTGGCGCAAGCAAGAAACGACAGAAAAAAGAACAAGAAAAAGCCAAGCAAAGTCTGCCACGATTAACGAAATTCTTTAATAAAAAAAACATCACTGAACAGATTATCAATCAAACAGTCAATCCTGAAAATGAAACTACTCATGCTTTTTCACAAATGGCAAATGTTATTGCTGATGTTGATGCTCAAATTTCGGTGGTTGAAAGTATAACTTCAGAACAAATAGAAGATTCTTTGTCACCATTACAGATAATTGTTGATGATGCAAACATGGAAGAAAATTACGTGTCATCTAATTTACCCAATGTCCAAGGAATTGAAGCAATAACTTCAATACCTGTTTTCAACGATGACGTCGCCTTGCTTAACAAGAAAAATATAATGCAAATGGAAATTTTTTTGAAAATTGAACATTTTAAAATACCTGAAAACATCCCAAATGATGCTGAAAACAATAAATTTCCATATCGTCTGACGAAGAAAGTTGCGGAACCCAGTTTCAGTGTTTTCAACACACGGGTTAAAAATTTTAACAGATCTGCAATGAGCCAAAAACGGTTGAATAGGCTATCAAGTTTACATATAAATTCAGATATTGCACGAAATATTGATTTTTCAACTATTATAAAAGATTTTGCTACAACTAAGGCTCGAAAAGCTTATTTTGTTTAATTATTAATTTCATACTTTTTAAATAAATTAAAAATAATAAAAGAACTATGTAAATTTTTTTTTTTACTCAAACAAGAGGCCCCATATTTTTTATTGGCCTGGGCCCCTCTCAGCTCTGCAAGGCCCTGCCTACAACTGTTAACTTACCTAAGAGTCCCTTTTTTGATTACTGAATTTATAAAGGAGCGCTTCCATGATTCTGGAAATATTGAAGAAGTAGTGAATTAAATAATTTGCAAAGAAGTTTTACCAATTGTTAGTAAATCAAGCCCGTGTTAAAAATCATCTTTAAAAGAAATCAGTAGTGAAATAAACGCATCATTCGTTAAAAGATTGTTTTTAATTCTTTTAAAAACCAAAAAATTCTATAATTGAATTATCTGTATATATGATTCGTTGACGATGAAGTCACCATTTTCCATCCTTCCAACTTCAGCTAACAAAAACAAATTATTTTAAAATGTATTATACAATAAATAAATTCGAATTTTTATCGAAAGATTTAAAATCAATTTTTACACAAACATTATTTTAATATAATTAAGAGGAATAAAATTGAATTTGGGGTGATTTACTATATTTTATATCATCTTCATCTTTAGCCTCTTATGACCTCCAGCAACAAAATTATATTATATTATATATTAAGATAACATATATATATTCAATTTTCAATTATTAAAAATTCCTAAATTTACTATTTTAAAAAACAACTCAAAGTATCTTTAATCAATCTTCAAAAGCAACAGATAATTATTTAATGTAAATTTTAAAAAGAGAGATGTAGTATAGTATTTCTGGACCCTATTTATAAAAAATCCTACAATTGAAGATTATATAAAAAACACTTTTAAACATCAAATTTATTTTAAATTTTTATAAATCAATAATTCATTTTGATTTTTAGTTAGATTTGCATTAAATTCTTCTCTTGATTTTCACTCCATACCTTTTCCTTCATCCAAAACCCTTGACGGTGCTAAATAATATGTATAGGTATAATGATATTCTTCAATTAATAAAATTGTAATGAATACAAAATGAAAAAATTTAATACCAAGTGTTAATTGTACATATGAACAAAATAGATATGAATCATTTTTCCCATTTCGAATTTAATTTCGAAAATCAAAGATTCAAAAAAAAAAACGTAAAAATTTAAATTTTAAATTTTGTTCCAAATTTAAATAGATAAAATAAATAATAGTCTCTTTAACTTTAATATCGAATATAAATTTTTTGTATTCATACTGATAAATCTGAGATAATTTTTAATTACAAGTCAAGAAGAATTCCTAAAGGTTTTTAATAAAACATATATTTAGAATATTTTAATAATGATTGTTATAAATAGACTGAAGATATTAATTCTTATCTTATTAATTCTTATTCTTATATTTAATATAATAAGCAACATTAGAAAATAGTTGCCTCTCTGAATATTCGATAACTTGAATATTCTAGAATTCAATTTTATTAATAGTTTCTTTAGCTTTGATTAATTAATATGGTTTAGAAACCACTATTGTACATTTGGCTGATCTAGTATTGTTTGGCATTTCAGTGTCAAGTCGAATCTTCAGCATTGTCAAGCTTTTTCATTTTCAATATTTAAAGTCAGTTTTGTTAGAAATTACATTTCAATCTAGAAATTTAGAACTATTTCTATTTAAACTAAAAAAAAAACCAATAAGTAGAGATAAAGAGAAATAAAACATAGAAATAAATCCAATATGTCTATTACAGTGTAGTTATTTTACATGGGAGCTCCCCGATTCCCTGGTCCAATTTAGCCCATCTGCTAAGTCATTCTATTGGCAAAAAACGCATTCATACCAAATTTGATTAGAATCATTTGAAATTACTAGAACTTGACATTTCGAATCTTCTAGGATCAATTGAATCTATTTATGAAAGCTACAATTCATGGGTATCCTCCAGTAGACTGTGTACCAAATTTTAATTTAATTTAGGGTTTAGGGTTATTCTAATATATGTATAAAATATTCCGACGGTTAGACCTCGAAATTTTTCTAGCCAGTGTTTCGAAATTTCTCTGGTCAGGCAGTGAAAATCTGGTGTTATTGTATTGAAGCCTCTCGATCCCCTAGTCCAATTCATCCTATCTTTGGAGTTAATCTAAATATTGACGAAAAAAAAATCATACCAAATGTCATCAAAATCAGTTAAAATTTACGCGAGATATATATTGAAAAAAAGTTACATAATCGATTGTAGATCTTTTGCATTTAGGAGTGTTATAATATAAAAGTAAACTACTAAAATTAGAAACAGTGCTTTGAGCTTATTTTTATTTATAAATTAGGTATTGCAAATTTTCTTTATTCAATTTTTCTGATTACGAAATGGGAACGAATTTGAACACAGTTCTTTTGCACCTGAAGAAAGTTGATCATCCTCAACACCATACGATGCTTAGTAATTTGTGATTACATTACCTAGATTTGGTAAAAAGAAAATGAGAAATATATGCACAAAAGTGGGCAAATTCATATAAAAGCATATAATTAATCACATTCCGTTACTTATTTTTATCAAGGGCTTACAAGGGCTATCAGACATTATACTTTAAACCAACAAAGTATTATTCATTTAAAAATACATCAAGGACTGCTTGTAGTTCTTTTAAATTTAGTATTTATTATGTAAATAAATTTTTAGTACTGTGCGATTATAACAACTTTGTAACTAGTTGGATATTTTTTATTTAATATTTTTCTAATATTTCATTTTGTAGTTTAACTTTGTCCGGCTGTCCGTCCGTATGTTTAAAAACAAACACCGTTTGAAATAGCGAAAAGAAATTTAGAAAAGAACTACGGGTACGCATTGCAAAAGAAATAATTTTATGGAAGAATTATTTTCCGTAACCCCATCTGTTACGGTCAAACAAGCAATATCTGAAAAAGCCCTAAATTATAATTGTTATAACAAGAGATCTTTTAGGTTTATTTTAGAAACTTGAAATTTTAGAAGAAATTACATCGTCAGAAATTAGCAGGAGAAAATTTTTTTGTCATGCCCCTGTTTAGAAGCTGTAAGGGGTAAAAAATTGAAATTTTGCTATGTTTAAGCAAGTGTAACTTAAATACCCGTCCAAAATTTTTTTTTAATAGTATACAAGATTTAAAGCTTCAACATTAGATTTTAACATGTTTTAAAGGTTTTCCTTAAATTTAAAGGGGGTTCTGAAAATTGTAGAAAATGTCTCTCAGTTTTAACCAATTTTACTTGAATATTAAAATTCTAAGAAAAATTCCAAATTTTAGAGAAATTCGCGGGAGGTCGGGTTGGATCCTCAAGAATCACTATAAGTTTGTAAAAATTCGTGAATCTTCTCCATTGAAGGGCTATTTGGGCTTAAAAATTTCCCATTTTTATAAATCGGTAACTTAGTCACCAGTGCATATATTTCCAAAATTAAAATCAGTATGAAACACTATATATATAATATTGAAAATGTGCTTTTTTTAAAAAAGCTTGGTTTTTTTCATCACTTGTTTTTTCTTTAAATCATGCTTTTTCTATACTCAGTGCTTGAAAATTAATTCTTTTGAATATTTTATTTTTCTTAGTTTGTCTTTTGAAAATTAATTTAAATTTCTAATTAAATCTTTAAAAAAATAAAATTCGATGCCATATAACCACGTGAAATTGGAATATTGATCAGAGATTTTAAGAGTTGAATTTTTGTGGTTTTTAATTTATTTTTTATTGGTAGTTTTGTTTTTTTTTTGTTCTCAGACAGACAGTCAAAATAACAATATTTTATTGGTTTATTTTTTATTTTAATTTTATTTTTTTTTTTTTTAAAGATTTGAAAGCCTTTTTTTTATCTGATATTTCAATTTTATAATTTATTATATAAATTATTAATCAAGAAGAGATGATAAAAAAAAAATTTGTTTAAAATTTATTTCGAAATACAAAGTAAATTGTCGTAAAAATTGATGGCTTGTTAAAGTTGAAAGGCCCGATTCTTTATTCTTTAGTGTTTTTGTACTCTGACTTCTGGATTGTGACAATTTCTTATTTTTCTTTTGTTTTTTTTTTTTTTAACTGATCTGTTTAAAAGATTTGGTTTCAATTGACTCGATTGTGTATTGGACACTAATAAAATCATATATTACCTAAGAATTTCCGGTGATACAAAATTTGTTTTTCAAAAACTTCTTTTAATTTGAATATCAAAATTAAAAATTATGAAAATTTAATAAAACAAATAAGACATAGCTTGAAACACACGAATTTTACGAAAAACCGAGGAAACTCTACAAAAACTATGTATTAAACTAAAACTACTTTGTAAAAAAAATAAAGTAAAGTGAATTTTAGTTTTGAATATTAGTTAGTTAAATGATAGAAAAAAGTTTTACACTTGACTTGT
This sequence comes from Dolichopus griseipennis, assembly GCA_963082915.1. Classification (NCBI taxonomy): domain Eukaryota; kingdom Metazoa; phylum Arthropoda; class Insecta; order Diptera; family Dolichopodidae; genus Dolichopus; species Dolichopus griseipennis. The sequence goes on along the minus strand of OY720443.1, from coordinate 106,471,431 downwards.
TCCATTTGTATGTAAGTTTTAACAGTTTTCCTGTTAAGGTAAAAATCCTGTCTATATCACAGGAAAATGTTGGTAAAGGGAATTCTATGATCTTAATGAATTACACAGTCTACTCTTTCATACTCTTCTTCGTTTTTATGTTAAATTTTTGAAAACTTTTATTGATTTAATGTTTTTAAGTACTTTGTTTTATTACAAGGTTTTGAAGGTATGTCATCAATAATTTTAATCCGCTGTCCGCCCACTGTCATGTATAGTAACTTAATTTAAAAAAAAAACTTTCAATTTTTGTTTCAATTAAATTTTGACCACTTCGCCTAAAGTAGCTTTAGCAGTTGATGGTTGAGATTTTTTGTTTTTTTAAGCGCTTACTGGTTAACTGTTAGGCTAATAAACCTGTCTATACCACTGGTACATGTTGCAACAAGGGGTCATATTATATTCGTGTTTTAGAATTGATCTTAATGAATTCCACATACAATTTAAACATAAGAACTAGGCTTTATAAGATGTAAAAACGTCATAGATTTTCAATAGATATAATTTTATTTTGTTTATATTGTATAAGAATTTTGTTTTTGAGTTATATGGTATTCTATATCTGTGAGTTATATTATTCCATTAAATTATTTGTTTATATTTTGCATTTTTTTATATTGTTATATATTATTATTAATTTTTGATTAAGCTTTTAATTTGAATGCATTGGCAAATATAGGTAGCTGAGTCCAGTCGACAACCTGAAAAGTTTTTTCCACTTTCACTGGGATTCGAACCAGGGCCTTTCGCATGAAAGGTCGGCATTCTAACCACTGTGTTTTAAAAAACCATTTTAATCGAAGATCTCAAAAGCAAACTTGATTTAATACTCAAACTTTTATTTCTGATATTATTTTATATTTGTATTATTAAAAAATTAATAATTATAAAAAAAAATTTAATAAAATACGGAAACTATTCGTTTTAACCAATTTAAAAAAAAAAAACAAAGACAACACTGCGTGTAATTGATTTGTTTCAATATATGGGGATGCTAATTGGATTAGAAAACCATGACAAATAATTAAATTCTTTTTACAAATCAATTTAAAAAATTGATCTTTTCTGGTAAAATTTGTTTTTATTTTCTTTTATAAAATAAAACGTTTAATTTAATGCATCAGCGAAAAAAAGTGTGTGTGCATCTTTAAAATTATTCAAAAAATTAAATAAATAAAAACAAGATATAAATTTTGAAACAAAAATGTAACCAGAACCAATTTCATATAAAAAAAAAAAATTTCCAAAAAAAAAAAAACGGTACAAAATCAAGGAAAATAACATTAAATTTTCTTTATTTAACTTTCAATTTTACGACAGTAATAAAAAAACTGACGTTTCGATCCATCATATTATATATACATATTTCGATTTCAACATAATGAAATTCTCATTGCTTTGCAAAACTGATTTTCTTTTTCTTTATACCCGTATGATTATATAGTCAAAGGGTATAATAAATTTGCCATTACGTTTGTGACGCAGAGAAGGAGGGGGGGTAGATATAGACTCAAGTGTATGGATCGGATCAGAATCGAAAAATAAATCGATTTAGCTATGTATGTCCGTCCGTCCGTCTGTCCGTCTGTCCGTCTGTCCGTCCGTCTGTCCGTCCGTCTGTCCGTCTGTCCGTCCGTCACCACGATAACTCAAAAACGAAAGGAGCTAGGATCTTGAAATTTTCGCAAATCCGTTTTTTTGCAATAGCCGTCATCGCTATTTAAATCCAGCTGTTTCGGTCCATGGGTTCGTGTAGCTGCCATACAACTTCTTTTTTTATATGAGGATTTCTTTGTACCTATTACAGCTGCGTGTCTGAAATTTTGCCAAAAGTAGTTTAGTTTTATGGCCAAAGTTTCTGCAAAATTTGGTTGGTCTACTGCAGTGGGTTCGAGTAGCTGCCATACAACTTCTTATTTTATATGAGCATTACTCTATACCTATTGAAGCTGGGTGTTTGAAATTTTGCCAAAAATAGTTTAGTGTAATGGCCAAAGTTACTGCAAAATTTGGTTGGTCTACTGCAGAGGGTTCGAGTAGCTGCCATACAACTCCTTCTTTTATATGAGCATTATACTACACCTAATAAAGCTGGTATGTTTGAAATTTTGCCAAAAGTAATTAATGTTTATAATAATAAGGATATAATGTTTATATAACGGTCATACGGGTATCCCAGAGTTGGCACAGTCTACTCTACTACACTCTTCCTCGTTTTTTAAATGTTTTGATTGATGTTTTTATTTAAAATAAATAAATAATAAAAAAATAAAATTAAAAAAAAAAGAAAGTAAATAAGGAACGATAAAAAAAATTATTAAAATTCAAATTGATGTATCGATACAATTACATCGATATATCGATAACAAAATTTAACAGCTTTTTTATTTTATTTTATTTTTTTTAACATAAAAGGGTTAAAACTTTATCAATAATTCATAAATTTAATTTTTTTTTACATACTGTATTAATTTTCCAGCAAATTATGTAAGAAAATTTTTTTTTGCTTTTGTTTCATAATAAAAAAAAAAAGCAAAAAATAAAAAATGTTTGACTGTAACTAATTTTCATTGTTATTAAGATACAAAAAAAAAAAAATTTAAAACAATGTTTGTCCAAAAATGAAAAATCCAATACAACACAAAAATTAAGTTTTTTTTTTTTATGAAATATTAATTTCCTTTGTTATTCAAAATTCAATAAAAACGAGAAAGAGTGTAGTAGAGTAAAATGTGTCAACTTTGGGATACCCGTACGACCGTAATATAGACCTTATATCATCACCGACCAAACGTTGGCCATTAAAGTTAACCACTATTGACCAAATTTCAAACATTCAGCTTTATTAGATATAAAGTAATTCTTATATATAAAAAATGAAGTTTTACTTGAACCCTGTGCACTAGCCCAACCAAATTTCGCATTCTTTCAGACAAAATTTCAGACACCCAGCTTCATTTGGAATAGTCTAATGGTCATATAAAAGAAGAAGTTGTATGAAAATTATTCGAACCCACTGCACTACCATAGTTATACATACATACAAGACATACTTATATAACTATAGATCGATTTATTTTACTTTGATTCTGTTCCGATCCATACCTTTGAGTGTATATCTACCCTCCGTCCTTCTCTGTCTCATAAACGTAATGGCAAATTTAGTATACCCTTTGGACTTAAAGTCATACGGATATAAAAATTAACGAAAAAAAAATTGTATTAATAAAAACATGGAAAAGTGTGATTGAATTTAAAATAAATAATAAATTAAATATTGCATTTATTTATTATCGCGAGATGAACAAATTAAATTGAAATGTTGCAGGAATTGTCAAATAAATTTGAACAAATATTCGATGTTAAAAAAAAATTTATATACGAATTTTCAAAAATGTTTTTTAATATAAATTTATTGATTTTATACCATATGTAATTGACGAGAAAACTTCTGATTAATTGCCGTTCTAGACAAGGGAGATGTTTAACGTTGACATTTAATTTTGACATTAAGAACACATTGTGAATACTTGTCTACAATGTATAGTTAAACCTATAAAAAATGCATAGCATTTAGTTTGACATTACATTTGAAGTTTTTGAAGTATATAGATATATGAAATAAGATTGAGCGAAATAAAATTTCCGTTATTTTTGAATTTAGCTCTAAGATCATTCTGCATCACATCTACATATTTTAGAAAAAGAGAAATATCCCATTTTTGTAACACACTAATTCTTTATTTACTAATTCAATCTTGTCTTTTGTAAAATCCTGTTTATTACTAAATGAAGTTTTTATTTTCAAATTTTACAAAAATGGATTTTATTACACATTTAATGAGAATTAACACCTTTTTAATCAGAAATAAAACCATTTATTTCCATAACTTTATTTCGCACAGACTTATTTCACTGCTCCAAGGCTTGTATTGTCTTTTTAATCTATTTAATAATAATATAGTAGAAATACAATACCTAGTAAGGAACTGTTATCACTCAATTATAATATTATTATTATTATTTTTATTATTATTATTATTATAATTATTATAATATTATCATTAATATATAAAACTGACCATTTCCATTACAGCACAATCAAACTTAACTGAAAGAGTCTTTCTTGATGAAATATTGTGAAAAATTATAAACGAGGAAAGGTGTGATACCCGTATGACCGCAATATCCACATTATATCATCCGGTCAGAAATTTATACATCAACCAAAAGAGAATATAATTTGAAAGAGTTAGCGTTGGTCATTCAAGTTAACTACTATTTACAGACATCCACCTTTATTAGATATAGGGTAATGCTCCTATAAAATATGCAGTTGCATGGCAAACACTCGGATCAACTGCACTACCAAGCTTTGTAAAAACGTTAGCCATTTAACTAAAATATTTTAGGCAAAATTTCAGACTTTTTTAGGTAATGCACTCGAACCCGTGGTGCAAACTGGCTGAATTTCAATAGCGAAGATGGCAATTGCATAAAATTGAATTTTGAAATCGAATATCGTATCATCTTAACTTTTTGAGTTATCACGCGGACGGACGAACGGATTGTCGGGCGGACGAAAAGACGGATTACATTTACATAATTAGATCGATTTACTTTATGATTTTTATCCGATCCATAATTTTGAGTTTATATCTATCCTTCTCTTCGTCAAAAACGTAATGCCAAATTTTGGATACCCTTTTTTGACCTTTACTCATACGGGTATAAAAATTATATTCTAATAGAATTTTTTAGAAAATCTTTTTGGTTTAGAAAGTAGTCCGTTAAATCAAAATTAAGATAAATAGAATTGGTCAAAAGCCATAAAATAAACTTTACTACATATTTTCAATTCAAAATCTATTTAGTTGGTTTTCTTACATTTAAATTGAAAATTTAATGAAGTTTCAGTATTTTCCTAGTTTAAATAAAATTTAGACAACTTTATTTACTGCATGTTTTTAAAAACCAACATTGTTTTTTGAGGTGCTTAACTGAACAGTATTTTATATATATACATTACATACATTTTAAATTATTTTAAATTATTAGTTACACTCTAAATATTTCTGAACTATACATTGAAAATCTGAATTTCCATTAAAATTTATTTATTTATTTATGAACAGTTCCCCACCACATGCAATGTGATGATAAGTGAGTGATTCAGCCTATTTTTTTCATGTTTTGCAGGTTTATATAGTTTATATTATGATATAAACTATTATTGATAAATTTTTTTTTCGACTAGGTTGATCCGACCAGGATTTGAACCCGAAACTTTCGATTGAAAAGCCACCACTCTACCACTGAGCTATCTGACAGATATCTTATAATAATTCACATAATTTAGTTTTTGTATTTAATTAAATAACCAATTTCGGAATTTGAAAAACTAATCATTGAAATATTGTTATTTTTTAAATTCCGCACTTCATAATCCCTTTTCTAATTATTATCTTTCTTTTAATTATAATAAATTTAATTAGTTATTATTTTTATAATTTTTATATAAAATTTAAAAACAATTTAATATCCATTTCAATTCTCCATATTTTTTTTGACACATTAATAAACAGACAACCGTTAGATTCAAAAATGTTATAAAACAGATTTTTTGCACCCGTCAATTACTTTGTATATAAACCAGAAGTATACAAGCACAATGGCGCTTTCAAACTAAACTGATCTGCAAAGATATTTTGACCACAGTATAAAACACAATATTTTTAATAATTAATTTTGACATTTTTTCTGGAAAATTCGCTTTAAAATCACGTTAAAATTCAATGACTTAAAATCAATTTATAGAAATTTATATTATTTGTATTTGCGTTAATTTTCCGGCACCCAATTGAACACAATGTTCAAGTTATACGAAAACTTTAAAAAAATATGTTTATTGCAATAAAATAAATTTTAAATAAATAATATTGATAAAAATATATTCCATGTTTCAATTAATCCAAAAAAATTCTTTTTTTTTAATTTTACTTGACACAAATGGCTTGGTTTTTATTTCAAAATTTGGTTAAATAATTCTTTGCAATAATTAAGTTTTCTTTAAATTAATTTTAAAATTATTTTTAAGTCTAGAAACATACGATTCTAAGCAAAGTATTTAATATAAACAGTTTTCCTGGTCAAAATTATATTTAAAAAAATAAAAATTATTTTGAAATAAAATAGAATAAAATAAAATTAAGAGTCATTTTTATACAATAAATACATTGTACTAACGCGCTATTTTATCAAAGAAATATGGTAAATTTATTCGCTTTATTTCAAACTAATAAAATAATAAAAAAACGGAGAAGAGTGAAGTAGAGTACACTGTGTCAACTCTGGGATACCGTATGACCGTAATATCGACATTATATCATTCGGTTAGAAATTCATATATGTTGAAAGGCAGCACCACACAAACTATATTTTGCATAAACTTTGGCCAGAAAACTAAACTACTTCTGATGAAATTTCCGACACCCAGCTTCAATAGGTACAGAAAATTTGCATAGCAGGTACTCGAACCCACTGTACCAGCCCAAATAAATTGCACAAACGATGGCCATAAAACTAAACTACTTTTGACAGAATTTTAAATATCCAGCTTTAACAGGTATAGAGTTATTTTCATAAAATATGAAGTTGTGTGGCAGCTTCTCGAACCCGTATAGCAAAATGGCTGGATTTCAATAGCGATGACAGCAATTGCATAAAAATGAATTTATGAAACTTTTAAATACCTATTTCTTTTATTTTTTGAGTTATCATGCTGACGAACGGAAATGCATAGCTAAATCGATTAATTTTGCGATTCTGATCCAACCATACCTTTGAGCCTGTATGTAGCCCCTTCTTCTCTGCGTCACAAACGTAATGGCAAATTTAGTATACCCTTTTGACTTATAGTCATACGGGTATTAAAACGTATCAAAATAAAAACGAATAATTAAGAAAATTTAATAATAGTATATCGCTATTATAAATTTTTAATTTATTGAATAATTTCAAATTATTTCTAATGTATGTCAATAATTTACTAGCTGAACCATATCGTAAATTAATAAATTACTGTGAATAATGCTCAAATTTATTGAAAAATTAAAATTATTAATTAAACTTAAACTTTTTAGAGTTTGATTACTTAATTATAATTAATATACAATATTTTTTTTAAATATTATATTTTTTCCAAATATTTAAGTTTCACATTTAAAAAAATTTACTAGTAAAATGCACTTTCTTTTAAAGATGAATCCAATACTACGTTTTCAACAATGTATTATTTTATTAAAATTATTTTTTTATTTAAAATTTGTTTAAATAATTCAAAATATTTTATTTATTTTTAATATATAAAAATACACATATTTTAATTAAACATTTCATTTGCTTTGAAAAAATTGAAAAATTACAAAATTGAAGAATTTTAACATATAATTAGTATTCCAGCATCTTAAGATATCTCCATATTAAAATATACAATATATTTATTTCTTTTAGTTTTTATGATAGGATGTAATTGGGTGATTATTTCCTGTTGCAAGTATTTGGGTTTTTTTAAAAAACATCTTTAAACAACCTTTAATATTACATAATCATAATCTTAATTTTTAAAGTAAAACTCCTAAAAAGATGCTTTGTAAAATAGATTTTAGAGAAATAGATTGATTACATTAGAGAAAATTGAAAATTTAAAAGTTAAATATTAAATTAATAAAGGTATGGTAAAAATATACCTGAAGTTCTTAACTTATTATACAAAAACTTATTAAGTTTTTTTTTAATTTAATACACAAAGTAGATTTTAAAAAAATTATCTTATAGATACTAAAAAATGGGTGGGTCGCATAATTTCAATTAGAAATAATATTTTTTAAATGTTATATAATATTCGATACTGTAACGTACACTAGAAGGCTTTACATCTATATGCCCCACGAAATGTGACCCAAAAAATGAAAAAATATCCCGAAATTTAAAATAATACTTAATAATACAACTAAAAGCAATTCTAGAAAAGTCGTATAACTTTATTTTCGAAGTTAGAGTTGACCTTTCCTCTTAGTTGGTTTCAGCGTCATGATTGAAATTTTTTTCAGAATATTTATAATTATGACATGTTATACTCTGATTGTGAAACCATTTTATAATTTTAATATCCTAATTTTCTAAGTTAGTTCATTAAGAATAAATTATAAAATGTGTTCTAGCTCAATTCATTTTTGTTTTCTAACTTAACTTACAGCGACTTTTAAGACCCATAACTTTGATAAAACTCATTAGACCTATAAATTTTGACTAGCACACTTCTACCGCCGCGCGAAGGATAAAACGGTGACCAACAAGTAACGAACACACGTCTGTACATGCGCGACCTGAACACGGTGGCTTGAAACGAGCAGCCACGGGCGAGGGATCGTACCTTTCGCGTGTAATCATATTATAACTTTCATTATTCTAAAAAGGGATATCATTATTTTGGAAATAACCCGTAATCCGGTATAAAAATATAAGAAAGAAAAAAAATGATTAATAAAATCACAAATAAGAAAGTGTCTAGATGAATATTTATTATTGACATTCTGCGTGTTTAAGAAGACGAATAATAACAATATTATAAAAATTACAATGTCAATTTACTTTATGCGTGTATGAAAAGCTTACAATGTCAATTGACTTCTTGCGCGTTTGAAAAGCTTATAATGTCAATTGACATTATGTGCGTTGACATTATGCGACTACCCCTCCTAAGGTAAAGCTTAATTGTTTGTATGATGAAATCTTTGGCAACTAAGTAGCTAAGAACATCGCGTATCAACCAATGGTGAAAACCTGAACTTACAATACAGCCAAAAACTTAAAACTTAAATTATCTAAAAATTAGGATTGGCGTATAGGTTAAATTAAATGCAAATGTAGGTATATTAATAATATTTGGAAAAGATGGAAAATTATTAAACGCCCAGATATTAGAATATATTTGATATTTTTCCTTACATCCTACATTATAAAAAAATTTTAAACTTCCTATTCCTAAACTCCAATTTGTAATTTCAATTTTGAAGACTAAACTCTAGATTTGCATTAAGGATCCTAAAGTTTTCTTTTAAAAGAGTTTAAAGTTCAACCCTATACATAGAAACCTTGCGTAGATACTATTTCCTAGTTTTTATATTTTCGCATTTGTTCATTTTAAAACTCTTTATTTATTATTTATTTCACAGTTAGCCATTTTGAATTACATTTTAATAATTTAAAACGTAACTAAAATAAAAAAGCTAGTTGTTTGAAAACGTTTTTTTTATTAAATCTGAGTGCTCTGAGCGTACTCTGTACTCAATCGGATGAAACCTATCGAAAACGACATAGAGTAATATGTCATAACTTTATATTTACTTTTAAAAAATTTCTTATTAAATTTTTTACCTAGCAAATAATTTTTTGTTGAATATTTTTTAAAACAAAAACTAAAAGACAAAAGAAAGAGAAAACAATACCCAACAATATATTAATTGTATTAATAATCCTGCATTTAAATGAATCAGAGAAAAACAATAACAAAATTCAAATTTATTCCTTAACTTCTGTTTTAATTCGATATTTGCTCTTTTTTTTTGTTTTTTTTTTTTCTTAAATACGGTTCCAACGATATTTTCCTCTTTTTTATTAAATTTTTCTTTCAGCTTTTTTTTTAAATTTTCATTAAAAATTCTGATGAATCGATTCTTAGGTTTTTATAAAAAAGCGTGAATTTGATTTTGACAAATGATAACGTTATGGATTTTTAAAATGATAATTTTTAAGCAGTTTTTTGATTTATTTTTTATTTTTATTAATTTTTTGTTTTTTTTTTTAAAAAAAACAAAAAAGCTTCTTATTGTTTTTCTTTTTGTTTTTTTCAATGATTTTATATTTTTAATTTAATTCATAAAAACTGAAAAGAATTACGAAAACAAAAGAAATTCTATAAATTATTAGTTATAATACTGTCTTCTGATTGCTTTGTTTTTTTTTAGTAACGAAAATTTGTTTTTATTTTTGAATTTATTAAATTGTGCTACGTTTTGTCATTTTGAGCGCATTTTAAATTACATGTAATAAAAAAAATATTAAAAGATCACCACAGATGGAATGTAATGCATGTAATATTGATTTTTTTTTTATTTGTAAAAGCTTTAGAATTATTAAAATACAGGCAACCCTTTTTTAGTACGGCAATGCTGAAACAAGAATGTTATAAAAATTGGTGAGTATGTTTGGTAAGAAATCCAGAATTTAGAAAGCCCTATATAGGTATACAGAAACTAAATATAGAACTTTTAAAATTTGAATACCTAAAATTGCCTTTTTACTTTAAACAACTGTTGTTTGAATACATTTGTTAATTTAAGACAGAGACATTATTAAGTTTACAACTCATTGCGATTTCGAAGCGCACAGTAGTACGCTGTATAGTTTCGACACATCATCAATTTAGGTTACACCCTAATTTTATCCTTATTTAACTTTTAAAATACTATTTAACAATATAAGGTAGGTTCTATAATTGATACGCTAATTTAAAATATCTTCAAGAATTAGATTTATAAAAAAATATTTTAAATTAAACATTTGAAAACATTTTTACTGTATGTCATCAATATTCTAATTCATATAATTTTGAACCATTTAACTCCGAAAATTTTATTTATTATTCATTTATTTCTTGATACTTAAAAACTTAAAGCTTCAAATTAAAAAAAAATTTTAAATTTCGTTGACATTTTTTTTTAATTAAAAAAATATTTTAATTTTAATTTTCTGTGTGTTAGAAAGAGATAGATACAGATAATATATGCTAACACATAAAAATATATACTTGATATTCTAATATAACTGTTAACAAGCCTAAAATAAACATAATTAAGAAAAAAAAAACACAACAATCAATTAGAAAAAATTTAATATAAACAGCATTTCAAATATGTCTCTTTGGCGCAGAGGATAGCGCGTTGGACTTCTAATCCAAAGGTCGCGGGTTCGATCCCCGCAAGAGATGGGAAAATAAAATGTGTGATTATTATTTTTTTTTTTATTTTTTTTTTTTTATATTAATATTTAAATTTTTTTTTAAAAATAACATATTCTTTTAAATAATAAAATGGGGTAGGTATTTGAAAACAAATTTGAAAATTAAGTTGAGCGCTGCGCGAATCGTAAAACAAAGCCGTAGTAAGTAAATGATTGACAAATCTGATCAAATTATACGAAAGAACGTTATTTTCAGAAGTTATCCTGTATTTTTTCTGAATTTCATATTTTATTTATAATTCATAACTTAACTTATATTTCATTAATAAATTAATTTTTTTGTTTTACATATTTTTTTTTTTTTTAATTTTGTAATTTTTAACTGGAAGTGAAATATTTTAGATCGAATTAAGAATAGATATTTTGTTTTTGTTTTTTTTTTGTTATTACTTATAACTATTGTCCGAATTGAAATTACTTAAATTATACAACACTTGAATTCATAAACAAACCAAACTGTATTTATCTGTGAATCTAATAGATACAAAAATAAAAACGAATATTAACATTTGTATTTTTTTTTTTGAGTTAATTTTGTTTTTGTTGTTGTTGTTATTTAATATTTTTTTGATTTTCCTAATAAAGTCACCGTGATATATGTTATGTTACGAATACTTAAATAAGTTTTTTTTTTATTTTTTTGATTACTGATTTCAATAATGAGATAAATTTCATTTTGAAAGCAGATTTTATTTACGAAAAAAAAAAAAAATTAAATTAAATTAAAGCTGTAAATATTTTAATACTACAGGTTAACCAATTTTTTTTTTTATATTTTAACTTTCTTTACGTGATTTAAAAAAAAAAAAAACAAAATGAAAAAGAATTGGTTACTCTACGATTAATTTAAATGATCAACGTAACACTAGTATTCAAAAGATTGGTTAATGATTACTACCAGATATGTGATGAGAAAATTTTTTATTACTTTTTGCTACTAGAATTACACAAACTGCTCCAAAAAATTAAAAAAAAAAACTACTAAAATAACATTGGTTAGATTTTTTACTGTAAAACTTTTTTTGTTTTTATTAACCAAATGTTAAGTGTTCCCTTGAGTGAGCCTTTGTTCTAATCAAGATTTATAGATTATAGATTGCCATTTCAATGTGAAACAGCACATGACCTTATCACAAGTATCACATTTAGATTTCACTTAGTCCCACTAAATATAAAATGTTGACATCATATGAACTTTCGATAAATATTCGATATTATAACATATGATATAAAAAATCATAACCCTAACTATAAAAGTCATAACCAATCATACGCATGAAATGTCAAACATAAACATTTAATTATTAAAAATTTATGTATTTACCTCTTTATGTTTGATTCTGAAATTTTTAAACTCTTTTCAACTTAGTTTGCTTGTATGTATGATATCATATGATATACATACACTTCGCTTTGTATGCCTATGACTTGACGAATGATTCCGTAATGGTAACGAATGATGGTTTTGAAATATTATAGCTAGTTATATGAAATGTCATACAATTGTAATATAATATTATATGACATCATATGACTATTATAGTAAGGGGTAGTTCCAAGTGTATTTGTTATACAGTGTAATAATTTTATATTTGAGTTTTATATATCTGTGAGCTATATTTTTTAATTAAATTATTAGTTTAATTATATATTAAAATATTTTTTATTATATCGACAATAAGTTCGGGTCCTCAAATAAGAGCGGCTAATCTTACCTTTTATATGTATACAATTAAAATTTTAATGAATTGTTTAATTGAATATGGACAAATAGTTTGAGAACCATTTATATTGTGCATTTGGGACTTACATTTTCTGAAATTCTTAAAGTTAAGATCACCACCAAAATCTCCATATCTTCTAGTAGATGTCCTTAATTAAGCCCTGAGAAATAAAGCCCCGAGGTAATGTAAATAAAGCCCCGGGGCTTATAAAAGTCTTATAAAAGTCTGTTCAACTTAAAAGATAAATAAAACCCAAAGCTTTATTTCCCATATTTTTAGAGCTTTATTTCTCAATTACTATGATAAAAAAATTATCCCATTAAATGTAATTAAATGGTATATAACACCCCGGGGCTTTATTTCGCAGGGCTTTAATTTAGGTCACCTACTACACCTACTACACCAACAAACACATGTTTTTTCTTTTCATTTCCTGTCTTTAAACAACATTTTTATTATTTTGTTAAATAAAAACCAAATTCTATTGAAATTGTCCTGAAAGAAAAGGAGAACCAATCGTCCCATGAAGAAACAAACAAAAGAACAAACAAAAAACAGCCCAAAACTGAATCATAAAATAAAATTCCAATTTTAAGTGGCTAATAATACCTAACACTTTATGATGCAAATTTTTTTTTTAAGCATCGATTATATTATTATTTAGTATCGATTTCTTAATGAAGTTAAGTTCGAATTGAATGGCATGGACCAAAACACAATGAAATGAACTGGAAATAATGAAAACAAAAGAAAAAAATTGAAAAAAAAAAAAAACCAACAAAATTTGCATAAAAATGCGCGTGTGTTCACGCGATGACACCTTAATTTTCTGGGACATCATAGCTAATGATCCGCGGATTTTTTTATATTTTAGGTTTTTTATTAATTCTTTTGTAAAATTTGGTTCTGGTCCTTTTAAATGAAATTATGTTTTTCTTATATCAATTCATTGGTTAATTAAATTTTTGGCTTTTGTATTGTTGCAGAGAACTCTGGATCTTTGCAATGAAATTTATTGATTTGTAAAAGATCTTAAGATATTTTTTGTTTTTATAAAGATTTATTGGATTTGATGGATTTTATTTGATGATGATCTTCATTGTGGTACGTTATGGAATCTCATAACGTCATATACCTATTTATTTTAGTACAATACTGTAGGACCTGAGTAATTACATCGCGGGTGGTTTACCTTTGTTAGTAATTTTTATTTTCAGTTTTATTCAAGAGGAAATGAAAAAAACTTTAAAAGAAAACTGTAATAATCCCTGTTGGGGGCTCCTTTATAAATGCACCAAATAAAAGAAAAACAAAATATTAAAAAGGAAATAACAAAAAATCATTGCCTCGCACGCTTATCCCATAAACTTTTTGTTTAATTATAAAGGACGCGCAGAATGAAAGAAAACGCATTTTTTAGCAATAAATAAAATTTATTTATTTTGTAATATAGCTCATCCTTTTTTATTGAAAAATTTAATATAATATTATATAACCTGAACAATTTGAATTTTAAATTTGCGCATTCTGTTTCTTTTTTAATTTAAGATTAAATAAAGAATAAACCAAACTTAAGAAAAATGCGGAAGAGTGCAGTGGAGTAGACTGTGTCAACTCTGGGATACCCGTATGACCGTAATGTCGACATTATATCAGCCGGTTAATTACTTGGGACAAATTTTAAAATACATAACTTATTAGGCTTTCAGTTATGTACAAAAAAAAATAATAGTTGAAAGGCATCTCCTTGAATCTCCTCCAATACACCAACTTAGAGTAATGCTTATATAAAAGTCGTCGGCTTCAAATGAAGGCTCTTAGGTATAAACCTTGGTCGGATGGTGTATAATAAAAATATAATTTATAATTTGTATCATAATAGTTTGGTAGGAGACTCTTTATAAATGTGGTAGGAGACGCTTTATAGATAAATAAATAAAATTTTAAATTAAAGAAACAACTAACTTCAACTATGAGAACATATACTATATTAAAATACATATCTCTGTTTACAAACCGTCATACCAACGATAGTATGAAGTACAGTATTAAGTAAAATGTGAAGTGCTTTTAATCGATTCTATTCAACATGCGTTGAAATGTCAGATTAGTGTTGAAGATAAATAAAATATTTAAAAATAAAATTTTATTTTTTCGCTTTAGATTCTCATTAGCTTTTATTTAAATTTTTTTATTTTATTTATATTTCAAAAAATTTTTCGTTTTTATCACTTAGACCTGTCATACGACAAACTTTCTTCCTAGTTTAATATAAAAAAGAATAACGGTTAAGTAAAAATTTTCTAATAATCAATGCTAAAATCAAGATATCAGGAATAAGCCAGTTAATAAAAGATTTTATTGAAAATATAAAGTTGACCGGTCGATACACAATACAAGGTGTAGGGTCATAACAGCAGAGTCATAATTCCCATAGGGATTGATGATTCATTAAGACTCGTAGTA
Organism: Dolichopus griseipennis; assembly: GCA_963082915.1. Classification (NCBI taxonomy): domain Eukaryota; kingdom Metazoa; phylum Arthropoda; class Insecta; order Diptera; family Dolichopodidae; genus Dolichopus; species Dolichopus griseipennis. The sequence goes on along the minus strand of OY720443.1, from coordinate 106,456,120 downwards.
ATGAGCCATAACTTCCTAGGAGACTTATAACCCTTAGAGTTTTGACTCAAAGTGGTGGGTCATAATCCCTTATACAATTCTCAGCTAAAGGGTTATTATAATTATTAAAATAAATATTAGTTTTAATTATACAACATCAGTGACTAAAATTTGAGGTATATTAGTATAAAGTTATATTGTCAATATACTATAGATAATAAAAATCAAACTTTAATTATTTTTTAAAATTATTAACCCTCAAGTGCAACAGTACTTTAATTAATTTTAATTTTCTTCGATCGATTTAAATTTTTTTTTAAATTAAAACTAAAATCGCGCAAGAATTGCACAACGACTTCGTTCATCACAACATTTTTGTTGTTACTGACAAATCTTGTTGATGCGGTTGCTTCACGAAACATACATAGGAGTTATATTCTTGCAATATTTTGACTAAAATCTTCAACACTAAAAATGAAAAAAATAAATTTTTGTAAAAATTTGTTTTATTATTTTTTTTTAAACCCAGACATTTCACCAACCTACGTTATATTTGAAATTTTTGCTGTAAAGCCTATATAAAGAAAAAAATGTTTCTTATTTTTTTTTTATAAATTGTTACAAACTTTGTTTTGCTGTTTATTGTTGTTGGTATTGTTGTTGCAAACAAATAGTACCACGGGTATATTAAAATTACACCTCCGTTTGTAACGGATCGATCTAGACGAGCTGAATATAGTGTCAAAAGTACGTATCGGGTCAGCATTAAAAAAAAATGATCCCACTGAGTGTGTTCGTCCATTTGTTAGGACGATAACTGAAAAAACTAAAGGAGCTAGAGTTCCCAATTAGGTGTAGGTTCCCAATTGTTTGTGGTTAAAATCAGACAAAGGCTTCGGGTAGCTGCCTTACAAATTTTGCCTTACAAAAAAAAATGTAGTTTAATTTTTATTTGCTTAATGCCACTACACCAGGACGTTGGACTTTTAATAAAAACGTCTGGGTTCAAATCCAGGGCGGATCGTATCTTTATTTTAAATTCATAATTTTTTTTTATTTATCCTCTTTGTAATTAAACATAATAATTTTTTATATAAGAAATTCTTATTTATTTTATACATCATAGTAAATATGTACGAGTAACTAAAAGATGACAAAGACAACTATAATCTTCCTCTCTTATATATAAATTCGCAAAACCGAACAACAAAAATCAAATTATATGCTTTCTTATAAACACACCAAAAAAAGCAATAAAAAAAAAAATTAAAAAAAAAATTTGTTCACCCTACACAGCATAACATGCCATGCAGCGATATCATACCGAGAGCTTAATGTCAATTGTTACAAAATAAAAGAAAATTTTAGGCTCTTGTACATTATACAAAAGTTTCATTAAACTCATAATAAGACACTGTAATATGCTTAATAAACTTATATGACTTTAGTGGATTTTTAGGAACTCCATGAAAATGAGAGGAGTTTGATTATAATCATTTGGAAAACAAAAGGCATGTGCAGAGTAAAAATATGATATGTACTCTGTAATTTACGTTTACATATTTATATATATAGAAACTTACTTCAACAGATAGTATATATGTATAAAATAATTTATAAAGGTGCAAATTATATTGGCAGACGTCTGAAAATTTTATTCAGTTTTGATATATTTTTTTTTTTCATGAAATCAAATGACAAGCCTTTGAAAATTTTTGAGTAATTGTAGGTTTTTTTTTTTCGTAATTTTTAATTTTTTTTTTCTTCCCCATATTTTTAACGGATAAATTGATTGTTTTTACGCAATTAAAATGATCATTGCATTGTTATTTTTCTTCTCTTTTACAGTTTTTTGTAAAAAAATTTAATTGATAGGTGATTTGATATAAGATTTGCTAATGAACCTACATACATACTACTACTACTATATTAAAACGTATAGCATTAATATTTTTGAATTAATATAAATGGGTTGAAGTCTCAAGTTACATATTTGATACATCTATGCATATATATATAAATATGAATAGATAAATGTTTGAATATATAAATAGATCACACTCGACTCGACTCTTATATAGACTAAGAGATTGCATATGTTGTGTAATGTCTAATTGGAGTGAAATAATTGAAAACTAAATCTATGATTTATACAAATGATTAAGATTTGAGATAGGATGATGACTTTTTTGACTAATAAATTTCTATATGCTATTTATTTAATTGAAAATTAATTGTAATTTTTATATAAATGATAAAATTTATTGCTGATGAATTTTTAATAAAGTTTCAAATATTTTGCAAGATAGGATAGATGTTAAATTGATGGAATCTAAGAAAATTATATTTAATTTTAGTCGATATTCGGTAATTTTATTGGATTTTCGCCAACTAAAATTTATTTTTAAAACATCCAAGATGAACTTGTGTTTATTATGTTATTATAGCAGAAATTACAGGAGAGGAATCTGTATACTGCGGTTGTAAAAAATTAAAATCAAAGCCTTAAAGCGGAAACCCAATGAACAGACATTTATACCGCTCAAAACAGACATTTTGACATATTCTTAAGTTAATTTTTTTTATGGTTGTAGTAGGTACTATGTTATATGTCAAAAATAAAAATATATTTTATTTCCAATTATAGATATCAAAAGCGTAAAAAGCAAGCGAATAATTCAAAATTTTTTAATTTAAAATTCGCTTTGTTTGTTGAGCCTAGCTACAGAAGAAATAATGCATTTTATTGCAGACGTCAAAGCGTAAGAAGCAAGCGAGGTATGCAAAGCGTTGATTGGGTTTTAACCTATAGACTGAAACCCCTATAAAAGGCACAAATTCTCAGAAAAATATAGATAACATAATAATAGGTATATGCTCTTTCGAGTAGTACTATAAAGGACAAATATAAAATAAACAATATATTCCAAGAATTATATCGGAATAAATTCTTAAATATTTATTTATTTATATATACCATCCCCTGCCATATTATGGGATCCCTTTAAAGTGTGACAGGTATATTAATTTTATATTATGATAAAATATTATGAAATAAATTTTAAATTATAATTTTTTTATTATTTTATATTGACCCTTCTATTGAAAGGCCGCCATCCGTCGAATAATTCTTATATGTTTTCTTTAAATTATGGCTGACTAGTAAAAAAATAAATATATTTATTTGATATTCACGAGTGTTCTAATATCATTTCTTTATACTCCTGAACCTGCAGATGAATTGGAGTAGATGTTTTGTTAACTGCCCTACGTCTATCAAAACCTAACAAGCATATCCTCGTGATTAATAAAGACAGAAACTTTACATTTTAACGGGTGTCATGTATTGTCGAACATCACAATTGTCAAAGAGCAATAAAATATACAAAATTTGAAGTCAATTGGTCAAACCGTTTTTAACGAGATTAACGGTCCGTTAGAGTAAAGTTTTAAAGTCTGTAAACCCAAAAGATTTTCATGATAATCGGCTAAGCAGTTTAAGAGACGCTACAAACAAACATACCCTTATATAATATATATATAGCTATATAATATACTTAAATCTTAAAATAATACAAATACATTTTTGCAATTAGGGAGTTTACGGAATTACGATTTTTTAATGGATATTTGGATTTCATAAACTTACTGTCGTTTCATTTGAGGTTTTTATTTTTTTTAGTTTGATAACCAGGTCTCTTTAAAAATCAACACATAAACTTAAACCTTAATAAGCATAATTGATTAAATTAACTTAATTTTTTTGGTCAATTCGAATTAATAAAATACTTTACTTCCATTTAGATTTCATATCCGTATTCTCATAAAAAAATATTTAACCTCAAATAGTAGAAGTTATATCCATGACTTCTTCACTAATATATTCCCTCAAAATCACCTTTATCAATATTTTACACTTAAAATAAAACTATAAAATTTTTTTTAGATTTTCCTTAAAACTCATCCTGAATAAACCTGGGTAAAAAGGTTCAAATAATTAAAATTTAAATTGCATAATAAATAAAATGTGGCTTAATAGAACTCAGGTAAGGAGATTAGCTACACAAGTTAGAAAGTTTTTCCTTTAAAATTGGGAAATAGTCAAAAAGTTCAAAAACCAAATCAAAAAATGATAATTTAAATAATTTAAAAACAATTTAAAAAATAGTTTGGAATGAATTTTAAAATAAATTTGTAACTTTTACCAACATTTAAAAAAAAAATTCTAAATTGGTTAAATGGGTCTTATGGGATTTTTGATATAAGTACATAAAATTTAGAAAAACTTTTTTAAATTAAATTCCTTCTGATTGAAGTTTAATTTAAAAAAAAAAATGCAAATTAATATATTGTATAATAGTTTTAAGATATATTTTATAAAATAAATTTAGTTCTTAATTTTCTTTAAGCAAAAGATAAAAGGTAATAAGGTAATGGTTTTATTAGATGAAAGTTAAAAGACTTGATGAGACACTAATGTATCTATAGTTTTTGAATAAAATTAAAAAATCAAATTGAAAATCTGAAAACCGAGTTAGAATTCAATTTGTTAAAAATAATATGAAAATTTCATTTAAATTTTCATTGAAAACGAGAAGAGCCTCAGCTTCCCCCCTACAAAAGAACTACATTACCATAAAGATCTATGCAGCGGTATAAGGCGGACAGTTAATTATGAGTCAGCCTTTGTACACTATTAATACTAAAAACTTTAAAATTAAGAGACTTTACATAACAATTTTTATAAGGTAGCCTATTAAAAGCTTGATTAATGCCCTCGGTTTAAGAACTTAAGGGAGAAAAGATAGCTTAGAATTTACAACCTATTTTATACGAAAATAGTTTTATTCAACTTTTAATTTTCTAATAAAATGTTAACATTAAAGTGGATGCAGTACATTTATTTTCTCTATTCAATTCTTCTCTGTTTATTAAAATATAAAGCATTTCTATTTTATTTGTAAGTTAATTCGTATTCAAATTGCATCTTAAAGTTAACATGAATCCCTGCTTCTCTAAAAAAAACAACTATACATTGAATCACTTCATGGTTTTTTAGCACATTTTCAAAAATGTTTGTAAAAATGTGCATATCTATCAATGTGCCGTCTATCTGTACGGAGCTACAATCCCCCAAAGTCTGAAAGTGCCCTATTTTCAAATTGTTATAGCAAGAGTTCTGTTAGGTAAGTATATTTTCAATATGACGGTAAAAAGACAACTGTTTTACAGGATTTATAAATTTTGGAAAAGCAAAAGTATAGGCTTGCCATACGATACTACAATTTACCATTATGCTAAATTTATTTTTTTGCAAAATGTTTGGCCCACATATCTTCTAAACGGTTCAACCTAGGGTCTTGAAATTTTGAGAGAAGTTAGACCTTCAGAATTTAGTAGAAGTCGGTTAACAAAATTTTTTTGTCCCGTCTCCTGTTTTAAGAGCTATAAGCGCTCGAAAATTGATATTTTGCTATTTTTAAGCACCTGAAATTTGAATACCTATTAAAATTTTTTTTTACAAATATACAAAATTTAAAGCTGTAGCATTATATTTCGACATATGTTAAAAGTTTTGCTTAAATTTAAAAGGGGTTCCTTAAATTGAAGAATGTGTAGTTTAGTTTTTTACTATTTTTGCTTAAATAATAAAATTCTAAGTTTTGGTGGATAATTTAATTCCTAGAACATAAGAAAATAGAGGGGGTGGGCATATCCTCCAGAATCATCATAAGTTTGCTTAATAAAAATTTGGAAACCTTTAACATTAAATGGCTTTCAGAACTTAAAAATTCAAACTTTCATGGTTTTTAAATCAGTAAATTATTCCCAAGTTTATATATTTTCAAAATTAAATGTTTACATTGAAGCTCCAACAGTATATTTCGATACTGGTTACCTGGTTTTCATGAGTCCATTGAGATTATATTCTAAGTGTTGATTTCACTATTGTTCATACAATTAATAATGAAGTGATAAAATAACTAAAGTATAATATTATTTTAATTAAAATAAATAGTAAAATACTCAGTATATATAACACTCTATAATTTTTAAAATGTGCTTTTTAAAAACCCTTGGCTTTTTTCCATCATTTGATTTAATTCTATTACAGTTACTTTTATCGTTATATAAATTCTATGGATAAATTCTAATATTTAAAGATTTAATTGCTTTATTTATATTCTGAGCTATTGGTTCAAAGCTTGTTTCAACAACAACAGAAGTAAAAAAACAGCAACCATGATAGATGAATTTCAAATTTGTATGTGCAATACTTCTGTCAAACATAGACTCAGTAAATTTTATTTTGTTAATTTACTTCCGTATTCAAATTAAAGTGAGCCAATTATTCTATAAATGTTTTATTATCTATGGAGATTTGATTTGAAAAAATAAAATTAGATAAGCGAATTTATTTATAGAGATAACAATTATTTAAATTTTATTTATAAGTGATCAGTTTTTAAAAATTTTCAAATTTATAACAAGCAATTCTATTGAATAGTATAGCAATTACTTTGAAAAGTTAAATGTACTTTAGACTTGTATTCAACTGTTAAAACTTAAAATTTGCATTAAAAAAAATGTACTTTTGTACTTCACCATTAGATGGAGCTATCATAATATATATATATTTACATATAAGTACCTTTATTAAAAGTAATCAGAAAATTGTAATCTCTTATTATTGGCACGTTAAATTCACGGAAACTGTACAGACTGGCAATTAACAAAATCATTTTTTTAACACCTAATAACAAAATATCACGTTTTTTTTTAATTTTGTATGAATTTTGTTTTTAATTTTAGTTTTTTTTTAAAGAAAACCAAGTGCATCATCTTTTGTTAACGGTTATAAAATTGCGTTGCAATGATAATAACAATTACCTACAACAATTATACTAAATATAATAATAATAATAATATTCTCTAGTGATATAATAGAATAATAAATGGCTTTTAGAATTTGTTTACACTAATGTTACTATTATTGAGATAATTGCAGAAAATTCAAGTTAAAAATTTTAAAATTCTTTTTAAAATTTACAATTCATCAGACGTTTCATTTGTGTCACAGGTTCAGGTGTATGAACTATATTAAGTCAGATTTCAACTATAAAATGTACTTAAAGTTTTGTGTATTAAGCTGAAGTGAGTAAAAATTAAACAATAACCAGAATTTGGTACAAAAGAATGTTTGTTCTTTTGTAGATTATTGAAAAAATAAAAAACAAGAAAATATAATAAAAAAAACTTTTTTCAATTCTGTCATACCAGATTAACTGAAAGAAAAATTATGAAAAAAAGTTCCAACAATCAAAATTCCAACTACTTTTCTTAAAATCTTTTCAGTGTTGATGCTTTCAATACGCAGATTTTTCGTAATTTTTTTTGTAATGAAATGTTTGAAAATTATATTTATAATAAAATTTTAAACTTTTAAGCAATTGCAGTTTTAGTATTTGATTTTTAAGTTTTAGAATTAAATAAAATATTTTAATTAATTAAACTTAAGTACATATTGGAACAACAAATATGACCTGAAAGAGGTCGCACATCAATTTTAAAGACTATCAAAACATCATATTTTTAAATTAGAACGTCGATATCCTTTCAATCGTTTTATATTTCTTACAGGATCGTTCTCTAAAATATATTCTTCCAACGGTTTCGCCATATTTAAAACTTTCTCGATACTTTTTATTGATTCTTTTATTTTTTACATCGGAAAGATCGTAAGAGCTATCTCCAATTGATAATAAATATTTCGTTTGTAATCAAAAAAAATCTCGTTGTAGGAAGTAAGAGTACAATATAGAAGAAATTGTTTCTTTTAATATTTGTAATAAAAAAAAATAAGATATCTCCATTCTATTGAATTGTTTTAACATTTTTAAACTTGTATTTCATAAATTAAAAAAGTCTATCACTTCATTTTAAGTTAATAAATAAAGTTAGTGCCTAAGTAAGTAAGTTGATTACATGTTGACATGACATTACATGGAAATTAAAATTCCAATAATTATAATCAATTGAAATTAAATGCGTAAGTGATTTATTAAAATTGAATTAAATAATTACAGTTATTAATCATTATTAAGATTGACATGAGGAAATAAATTAATTTAATCAGTTATTAATGTAGGTATTTCCCATTACCAAACCGCGACAATTCGCACTAAAAACTTTTTTAATTACAATTTCATCGAAAGCACTAAAATTATTAGGAGTATTGAGTAAACTTATCGTTATATCTTTAGCACCTTATTACTTCAGATATTTAGTGATATAATCGTACTTCACACTTAATTGATAATAAATTTACTTAATATATTTATTTTATTTAAATAAACGGAACTAAGCAATGACAGTTGATTAAAAATTTAAAAGTAAAAATTCTGCACTATGGCAACACTGACTGCACTTCAAAAAATTTATTAAGTGTCATAAACATTACAGTGGTTACAGTGATAGTTAGAAATTTTAAATTGAAAAATCTAAGGGCGCTGTTGTACTAAAGCTAAGGGCTAATTCGATAGATTTGAAATGACTGGAATAATATAAAATTATATTATGGGAACTAGCAATTAAATATACTATTATATATTTTAACAGCTATATTTCTTTTCATAATGAATCACTCATCAGGGTGAGTGGAATACATTGAAATCCACCCAGTGTAACTTAACAAACTTCTCCGAGTGGTGTGGTGTTATAACTTAAAACATCCAATAATATACAACTTCAAAGCAAACTTCAATATAAGTTCTTTAATGCTAATATATACAGTTTATTTTTAAAGATAGTGAAAAGAAAAGGATGCTCGGGTAGTGTAGATTGGGAATCATCATACACAATAATATGTGTTTCATTTAGGAAGATGTTCTATATGAAGAAAGTGTTATTTTTAAACTGCACCTTTAAAGTCTAATACATGCACCTTTAGAAAACAAATGAGATTTAAATGGTACCATAACTGCGTTTTGCACATAATATTTCAGATTTCCATAAACGGTTTAATACCACCATAACAATACAATATCGTATCGAGCATCTTTTATACGTCTTGATTTTCAATTTTGAAAACTGTGAAAGAGGTATTGGATATCTATAAAACAAGTATAAAACAAGTGATTAAACTTTACAGCGGAGGGCGAGAGTTGTGATTGTTTATGTAACACTATTTGCTATCATAAGACCAATAGCTCTTCTACAGATTTTTTTCAAGAAGTCACAGCTGCGGTTAGTGGTTTCAGCCCTAATATTTAGAGTGTAAATCAAATTTCTAGAAACGATTCAATTTGAAAACCAAAGAGACAAATAGTTAGAAGGACATTTATTACTTTAAACTTTAAGAATTTCGTATTTTCATTTTGTAACTGCAACTTTTGTCATTTTGTTCTCTATATAGATTAGTGATTCAACTCTCTACTATAAACAGATTCACATTAAATTTGTGTTTTTTTTTTTTGTGATTCCAGATCTTTTGTTTGAATCTCTCTCCCTTTAGTGCTGTTATGATTTTTCTTAACTATTATATTATATTCTTTCTTTATATTACATATATATTAATATTTATTATGATATTATTTTTTTTTTTTGTAATATTGATGATGACCTTAGAAGGTGTGATATTTGTTTTGATACTTTTTTTATTTGTAAAATAGTGACAATATAAAACGCTTCATAGTCACAATACAAAGCGTTTTAAATAGGGTGAAACAATTGCAGCAAATCCTTTTTTGTTTTTTAAGTTTAATATTTTTTTAGTAAAATTAACAAAAGGCTGCCAGTTTAAAAAAAAAATAAAACAAGAAAGAGACAACAAAACAACAGTTAATAGGACTTAAAAAATAGCTTTCCTTTGTGTTTTTTTGGTATTTAGAATTTTGATTTTATTTTATTTTATTTTTTTAAAAGAATTCTCGTGATATGATTATTTAAATAGTTTAATTTGTTTGTTTGTTTGTTTATTTGTTTGTTTGATTTAAAAAGTTTAACTAGCACATATTTTTTAATTCTATCACGCGCTAAAAAATTTTAAAAAACAAAACAATTTAATTTTTAGACTTTTTTTATAAAAGTTGTTTTTTTTTTCAAAGTAAATAATTTTTCATTTAATTTGTTTCTAAAACAATTACACTATTTATTTTTTCAGGTATTGATATTTTGATGGAGAAGTTGACAAAAGAATCTAAGAAACAATAAATATAGTTAAGATTTATTATTCCATTTTATATTTAGAGATATTTAGGTTGAATAGTTGGAATGGAAGTTTAAAAAAGATAATATTGATATGAATATGGCGCCAGTTAATGATCTTGCGTTTTTTTTTTGTTTTTTATACCCGTATGACTATATAGTCAAAGGGTATAATAAATTTGCCATTACGTTTAAATTTGCCAAGGAGGGGGGGGGGGGGGGGGGAAGATATAGACTCAAGTGTATGGATCGGATCAGAATCGAAAAAAAAAATCGATTTTGTATGTCCGTCCGTGCGTCCGTCCGCACGATAACTCAAAAACTAAAGGAGCTAGGATCTTGAAATTTTCGCAAATTCGTTTTTTTGCAATAGTTTTAATTTTATGGCCAAAGTTTCTGCAAAATTTGGTTGGTCTGTTGCAGTGAGTTCAAGTAGCTGCCATACAACTTCTTATTTTATATGAGCATTACTCTATACCTATTGAAGCTGGGTGTCTGAAATTTTGCCAAAAATAGTTTAGTGTAATGGCCAAAGTTACTGCAAAATTTGGTTGGTCTTCTGCAGAGGGTTCGAGTAGCTGCCATACAACTCCTTCTTTTGTATGAGCATTATATTTAACCTAATAAAGCTGGTATGTTTGAAATTTTGCCAAAAGTAATTAATGTTTATAATAATAAGGATATAATGTTTATATAACGGTCATACGGGTATCCCAGAGTTGACACAGTCTACTCTTCTACACTCTTCCTCGTTTTAAATTAAATAAAGAAATTTTCAAAATATATTAAACAATAAGAAAATAGAAATTCTCTAATATTGTCTTCTATTTCTATTTCTAATATGTATAGTTTAAAGTATAATGTCTTAAAGGTGGCCCCTACTTTTCTATTTGTTAAAAGCCGTCATGTATAAATAAATTGAAAAATCGTTTTTAAGATTTAAAGTTGAACCATATGATATTTTCTAAAAATTCTTTTGTAAAATTAAAAAAATTGACACAAATTTATTTGAAAATTAAAATGGCAAATCAGGTTATAATTAGCTTTTTTTTGGTGGTCTCTTTACTTTCTCTTACTTTCATACAATAAAATCAGAACAGATTAATTTCGGAATTTCTATTTTTGAATCGTACAAAGTCCTAACTCCCATGATTATAAGTTCTATATTGACTTATGACTAATTTAGTGGGACATAAGTCTCTAAGGAACCTTTGACTCACTTCAAAATATTTACAGGGGACATAACTCCCTTGACAAGTGGGTCATAAGTTATTTTTGGAAGTTATAACTACTTTTACTAATAATTAAATTATAATAATAGAAATTGTGTGACTGGGCGTATACATATACTAATATATTTAAGTCGAAATTTATTTCGAAATAATTTCAGGAAGTCTTTTCCGATCTTTATGATTTAAGTATGAAAGTATACAAACATATAAGTAAAATATTAGATGTCAATCAATATGAATTTATATATTTGTCTATGTCGGATTCTATATTAGGAAGCATATTTCAGTTGGTTGCAAAATCAAAGCTTACCCTTTTCAAGATTATTTATAAATCCATGTATGCGAGGCTTGGGTTGTGAAATCAGTATTGCTCTTTTTTTCCGAAGCTTGCCTTTCAAAATTTTGGAAAAAGGAATACCTAATTTCTAAACCAACTTCTAAGTGTGTGCTAATTATTTTTGAAATTATAGTTAAAGTCTGTACAGTTAAAGTCTGTACATATACTCGAACCCGTCACTGACGTTACATGATTAAAATTAATATTCCTTTTAATATTATACTTGTATAAGGGAATCATGAACCATCTTTCTTAGTTAAAACTCCCCTTGGGAGTTATGGCTCATTGCTATGAGTATTAAGTTTGTTAGGGACTTATGCCCACATAATGAGTCTTAACTCATAACATAGGGAGTTATGGCTCATTGCTAAGAGTATTAAGTCTCTTGAGGACTTATGCCGAACTGAATGAGTCATAACTCCCTAAGAAAATTATAACTCTGGGAATTATGACCCCGCACCTTTTTAAATTGATCCAAATCAGGTAACAAAGAGTTGAGAAAAATGTGTGCTAAAATAATACATATTATTAAAAAAAAAATTAAAAAAAAATTTAAGTAGTTTAATATCAGCTTATACAATCCTACCAATCAGTTGGCAAAAAACTGGTATGTGAATTTTTCAAATTCTCAAGGGACTTTAGTACCATTTTAATGTTGTAAACCCTCTACTTTTTCTGCAGTTTTTAAGAGAATTTCTCAAGAAAACCTTAACTTTCTTACATTTATTTAATAAGTAAAAAAAAACTTGAACAGAACGCAAGTAAAATTCAAAACCCACAACTTTTTTTTAGAACAAAGTAACTTATGGGGGTACATTTGGGAACGTAATACATAATTTAATTTGGTTTGTTTTAATTTTTTTTTTTTTTTATTTTTGAAGAATTATGATTCTTTGCCTCCGTTATTCATTTCTTTTGTAAAAAATTAAAAATCGCAGAAAAAAAAATGTCACAATCGTTTTGTAAAAACGCATGCAATTTTTCTTTTGTTTTAAAATTGTAAGTTTTTTTTTTTGTTTCTTTAGTTGTTTTTTAAGGTTCCAACGTGATGCAAACATTAAGCATTAGGTTTTATTTTTTTTTTTTGTTTTTTTTTTATTGGTAGGAGTTTTTAAAATGCCGGTAAATTTCTATTGTCCTGACCAAGAGTTTTTGTTTTTCTGATTATTTTGGTTTTTTTTTTATGTAACAAAGTTTTATTGTAATGCTGGCTTTTGCTGCTGAGTTCTTCCGCTGCCGACAAACTGTTTCAAACCACTAAAATGCGTTTTCATATGCGGCAATTTTGTTAACATATAAGGAAAGAAATCAAACAGTAGCACTGTTTTTCTATAGTCGACGGTTTTTTGGTTGTGGTTTTTTTTTTGGTTTTTTAAGATTTGGTCACGAATTTTATGTTTTGCTCTGTATTCACTGTTGGTTTTTGGCTTGTTTTTTTCTGCCTTCTTGTCTTTCAAATCCTTTGTTTTAGTATTTGAATTGTATTTAATATTTTATATTATTATATGTTGTATATATGACTTAGAATTCACAATAAAAATGGGAGTTTTTTTTTTATAGGCTATGTTTAAAATTCGTTTGTTGTTAAATTTTGATTCAAATGCACATAGAAAGTGCTCGACTATTTGTTAGTTCCTTAAAAAGCTAATAAAAAGCATTGATAACCCAAAATTTCACTAAATATAATTCTGTAGAATGTTTTTGCGCTTCCCTTATTTTTTAAAAGCCAAAGGAATTTAATAATCATGGCATTCGTGATATTTATAATAGCTTCGGAAGTCCTTTCGGTTTTTCATGATTATCATTTTGTCCTTTGTTTTTTGTCCAGTTTTTTCAATTATAAACATTCAAACCTATAGAAAACTCTATCTAGAAATAGGTAAAATTAATAATCGCAGATCATCGCGAAACCGAAATCAGAGACTTAAATTGCATTTCACTCTCAAATACACAAAAACCAGAGAAAGGAAGAACACTTCCAAGACAAAGTAACTTAAATAACATTACAGTTAATAGAATGAGTTATCCGAATAGTTCAGAATTAAACATGGATACTAAACTGAACCACCAAGTTTAAATGAGATTAATGGTATTATAATAACGCTAATACGAAATAGGTCTGCAGCTAAAGATGAAAACCCTTCAGTAGTGTTGCAGGCAGATACGGTACTAGGAGATGAAATACTAGAGCGTTACCTGACTAAAGCATGTGCTAAGAGATAGAATGATTACCAAAATCCTGGAAATAAGATCTGATAGATGTGGCCACACTTTAAGCAAACAACTAACCAACACCACTAGAATGATCCTACAATGGAATCTTTAAGACAGTCAAAGGTAAGGGGAACTCAACAACCTCCGACTTCAAACAGCAATATCTTTCGAGAGTTGGAAAAACTTGTGAAGGAATTAAAATAATGGTGCACAAACAAGAATTAAGAAAAGGAATTTAACGAGGATAAACCACGAGATTAATAGGATAAAAAAAGGAAATCTTTGACCACTTTTTAAATAAGTTTTTAATTAATTGAATAAATACTTTAAAATATGACTTAATTTTAAGACACCTTCACGTCCCTTATACCTAATTAGGGAGATGTGGGAATCTTACGAAATTGAAGAATTTTGAGGATCCTAATAAAACTTAAATGTTTGAATCTTCTAAGCTTAGTTTCAATTTTTTTCACTGTTTAATAACGAAAAAAAAAACTTTTTTTTAATATATAAAGATCAGAATTAAATAAATTTAAGAGAAAGAAGGAAAATCAGAATTAAATCAATTTCTGTGCCTTAAAAAAAATGTAATCCAAGAAAAAAAATTGCGGCATTAAATCTATCAATCAAAAATCATTTATTGTATAAACTTAGAAATAAAAAAAACTTTATAAAACTCCCGCAAGCATGGCGCTGTATATTTTTATTTTTTTTCTCTTTTTCTCTTCATTTAATTAAATTATAAAAAAAAAACGCATTGTATTTATGGATTGAATTCATATTTCATTTCATCAGCACCACAAATGGTAATAAATTTATATCCAGATTTAGCAAAAAAACGCAGAAAAAAACAGACTTCTTTTTTAGAATTTCAAATTACATCAAACCGCAATAACCACCATATTTGGTTTTTAGGTATTGTACACAGCGGAGATTTGCAGATCAAAACTCTCCAAAAGAAAAACAAAACAAATAAAAAAAAAAATAAAGTAAATCGTGAGTGACCAGAGTTTTTAATTTTTTTTCCCATGGTTGTCTATCACGTGTTGCCAATACACATGAATTGACTTAGCCATGGATTACTACAAAATGGTGATCATTTTCAATTGTTTAGTTTTATTTCATATGTAATTCTTTTAAGTGTTAAGTTTTATTTTTAAACTTTTTTTGAATTACTTGTGAGTTTAGATTTTAAGACAAGTTCTTCAATTTCTTGTTTTTATTTAATTTAAAATAATTAATTAGACATGGCTTGATGAACATTGATTGCATTTACACATTGTATAATATTATTTAATTAAATAAAATCTCTTTTTTTTTAATCCAGGAAGAGAAAAAAAAAATGATATTTGAAATAAAGAATTTAAATTGGTTTCCATGACATACCTGAGTGCTAAAAGTGTTAAAAGTTAAGGAATTCCTTTGAGGCCTCGAGAGAAAAAATTTTCAATTAAACCAAGTTCTCCCTTTGTCAATTGAACCCATTCTGGTTCTACTGTTTTCATAATAATTAAGTTAGTTTATATAAGAATAATTAACATATATACAATCAAGATGTAGTAAGAATGTATAATACAAAAGGGGGCGAACCTTCTGTTCGAACTAGGGCAGTTCGTAAAAATCTTCAAGGGAAAGATAATTTCTCTTTTTACAGAAATGAAACAAATGGATTTATAATATTTAACATATTTAACAGCACAATCTTATTAAAGTTATACCTTCAATGTAAATAAGAAAAAGTATCTCAAGTGCTTGGAAAGATTCAGATTCCATTTTTTTTCAGCAATTCTTTTTACCCTATATTCTTATAAAAACTTGAAGAGAATTATTATATATTTTATGATTCATTAATGAAATTAATTGAATTTTGTACTCAAATTGCTTTGATTCATATCAAATACTTAAATATTCCAAGCAAGTTTAACAATTTTTTTATTTATTTTGAAATTTCATATTTACTTTTGACATCTATCATCACTTTTAAAAATTATGGTAACATATTTTTAAAATGGTATACCTATTGATTATTCGCCTAACACATATAGGTACACATACATGATATACAACTATCATGTAATACCTATTTAATTCATATCTATAATGATCAGAGATTAATGACGGACAATTAGCTAGTCGCCATGTAATGAAAATCCCATATTGATTTATATAATGGGGGGGAAATCAAATAGCTGTATATAGACTAAAAAATATAGATAAAGCTCATAGGTATAAAATGTGCAACCAAATGCTGATTGATAGTTGCATTTTTTTAATTCAATGGATTCATCATATTTTTCATCAGCGGGAATTTAATAAGTTGGATAAGAAGTAAAAAATCAAAAGAAAAACGTATAAAATCAAGTTGAAATTATAAATCCATATATGGGATTATAATTAAGAAAGAGCATATAGTTAGAGCCACTGTTTCAAATCAAACTAATTCATTATGTAATAATAAACGCAGTTTTGTGTTTTTTTATTTAGTTGATTACCAATAATGGGGTTTAAATGATATGAAAAACTTGAGAAAAATATATACAATGTATATATACAAATAGAAAAACAAACCCAATCAATATATTCCTTATTTTATATATTAAAGGTTTTTCAAATAATCATAAATTCTTCTCAATGGATTAATTGAATACCCAATTGGTTTTTTAAGTTTATATATAGTTAGGTACCATAAGACTTATATGATTTATACATAAGTAGTTTCTGCAACAGTGACTGCAATTGATTTTATTTTATATACGATATATATATATATAGGTATATATTTTACAAAATACATTTTATTACTTATAAATTATGTGTTTTTCTGGTTTTATTAAAGCCATAAGAGAGAAAGATAATAAAGCATTTATGGAATTGTGGCTCAATATTATTTGATTAAATACCAAGCGGGTTCAAAATAATTTCAGAACTCTTTATATATAAAAAAAAAAGTTAGGTTAAGTAATATGAACAAGTTTATAAATTTAATTTAAGCGGCTATCATCATCATCTACAAAATATATATAATTAAAATTAATTTTGTATATTAATACTTAAAGGAAAAGGAAGTTTAAATTATACCGTATATATATATTGCGCCATCTATATTATTATATAATAAAAAAAACATAAGCCAAATTGATTTAATTTATGATCAATGATCATTTATTTAATCGATTATCAGACACACTCGAACTGAATTTATAAGTTGAACCATATTCTATGTTTGGGGGCAAAAAAAACTAAATATGACCACATTTGGGACCGAACACTCACTTATCCACCAGAACAACAGAGCAAAGAAAAAAGTAATATATAATTGAAAGAGAAATTGCTCGAGTATCAATTTATTTATTTTTATTTATTTATTTTTTTTGTAATGTGATTTGTGATTCAAAGTGATTCAATTAATTTTAATGTTTTTTTTACTATTAATGTGTTTTGGGGCGGCAAAAACTAAATTATAATCACTTGTTTTTTTTTTATTGAATTTACAATGATAATTTGTGATATTCTTAATTGGATTAAATGGATTAAATTTCATATTAGTATAGATTATTACTAATGCGAGATTTTTTTTTTCACTCAATAAATCTATGATTTCATTGATGGGAATAACTTTGAAATTTTTCTCAGAGATTCTGTTCTGAACTTAAAAAAAAAGAAATATCCAGTCATTCCAACAGAGTCATTATTCATTATTTTATTTCAAAGTGTTATTTATGATCTGTGATCCAGACAATATCTGTTTTTTTTTATTTTTTTTCAAGATTCAATCTTAAATTACAAAAAAACTAAAGATTAAAGAATAAAAACCAACTTAAGAGCAGAAGTGGTCAAACAAAGCAAAAATGAAACAAACAGAAGTAAATGAACAAAACTAAAAAATTTAAGAAAGAAAAAAAAAAAAAACTAAGAAAAAATCGCAATCTCATCCAATCAGCAATTCTTTTAAATACGATTGGAAGATATTCTGGTGACAGTTTTTTTTTTTTCTTTCTTCTTTTATTTTATTTCTCTTTTCTTCTTTTAATATTTCAAAATGCTTATCTTTTCTTTTCTTATTTTATGCTAAAAATAAAACCAAAAAAAAAACGAGGAAGAGTGTAGTAGAGTAAACTGTGTCAACTCTGGGATACCCGTATGACCGTAACATATACATTATATCATCCGGTTAATTAATTTTGGCTTTATTAAGTGTAGTGGAATACTCATATAAAATAAAGAGTTGTATGGCAGCTACTCGAACCCTCTGTCGTAGACCAACCAAATTGTGCAGAAACTTTGGTCATTACACTAAACAATTTTCGGCAAAAATTCAGACACCCAGCTTCATTAGGTGAAGAGTAATGCTCATATAAAATAAGGAGTTGTATGGCAGCTACTCGAACGCTCTGCAGCAGACCAACCAAATTTTGCAAAAACTTTGGCCATTACACTAAACAATTGTTGGCAAAAATTCAGACACCCAGCTTCATTAGGTGGAGAGTAATGCTCATATAAAATAAGAAGTTGTATGGCAGCTACTCGAACCCAATCCACTAGACCAACCAAATTTTGCAGAAACTTTGGCCATTACACTAAACAATTGTTGGCAAAAATTCAGACACCCAGCTTCATTAGGTGGAGTGTAATGCTCATATAAAATAAGAAGTTGTATGGCAGCTACTCGAACCCACTCCACTAGACCAACCAAATTTTGCAGAAACTTTGGCCATAAAACTAAACTACTTTTGGCAAAATTTCAGACACGCAGCTGTAATAGGTACAGAGTAATGCTCACATAAAAAAAGAAGTTGTATGGCAGCTACCCGAACCCGTGAACCAAAATGGCTGGATTTAAATAGCGATGACGACTATTGCAAAAAAACGAATTTGCGAAAATTTCAAGATCCTAGCTTCTTTAGTTTTTGAGTTATCGTGCGGACGGACAGACGGACAGACGGACGGACAGACGGACGGACGGACGGACATACATAGCTAAATCGATTTATTTTTCGATTCTGATCCGATCCATACACTTGAGTCTATATCTACCCCCCCTCCTTCTCTGCGTCACAAACGTAATGGCAAATTTATTATACCCTTTGACTATATAGTCATACGGGTATAACAACAAACAATGATCTTAAGATACAGAAGAAGAAACACATAAAAACAGCAAATAAAGTACCTACTACATAAAAATGGGAGTTTCTTATTTTTTTGTTTTACTTGATAAGGTCAAAATCATCTTATTCCGAAGTATTAATTTACAATATTGACTAGGGAACTAACAATCCTTTATTTTTTTCTATTTCATGTGATTTACTTGATTCACAATCTTAACCACACATTGAATTGAAAAAGCCCTATTAATATGAATTAATATACAACGTACACAAATTACATTTTTCTTCTGATTAGGGATTTTTAAACACTTTTAAATGTAAACACTTAGAAATGTAATATAAGCCTTATCTAATAATTTGAACAAATTCACATGGTAGTTTAAAAATACATAAGGTATGTTCAGATAATTTTAATCTGTATAATAAAAAACTTTGAACCATAGAATTTTAAATCTAAATTTCAAATTAAAAAATAATAAAAAAAAAATAGATAAATAAATAACAATAAATGCAAAAAAAAAACAAATTAATGGAATTTTAAAATTTTTAGAAGATCGTAAAAAATTTAATATCGTAAAATTTATTTTAAAAAATTTTCAATAAAAATAAAAACTAAGATAATTTTTTCGGGTTAAAAATGTCATAAAAACTAAGGTGTTAAATGACACATAAATTAGAAAAGATCTGTGTAATAGGTTATTCGAACTCTTTTAAAAATGTGGAAAGATTTAAAAAAACTTATGATGTAAATTTTCATTCTCCAGTTTAAAATTGATAAACAAAATATTTTAATTAATTATTTTATAGTTTAGGTATATTATGATTTAAGTAATTTATATGACTTAAATTTTTTCAATACTTAGCGCTCTATATGAAATTTTACAAAAGAAATTAATGACATTTCTAAGTGAAATTGACTGCTCACTAAAGATTAAAAAATTTAATTGTCAAATTTTAAAGAAAACAAAATGCAAATAATTTGTAAGTGGTTTTCGAATTTATAGATATCTATAATTTTAATATTTTAATATTATGATAAATGCAAATAAAATTAAAACAATTAATGAAATGAAACCATGGATTTTAAAAAAAATATGAAATGAAACCATGGATTTTAAAAAAATATGTTCCATAATAAGTTTTGGGTAAATAGTATATTAAAACGAGGAAGAGTGTGGTAGAGTAGACTGTGTCAACTCTGGGATACCCGTATGACAGTTATATAAACATTATAATTTCAAACATACCAGCTCTATTAGATGTAGTGTAATGCTCATATAAAAGAAGGAGTTGTATGGCAGCTACTCGAACCCTCTGCAGTAGACCAACCAAAGTTTGCAGTAACTTTGGCCATTACACTAAACTATTTTTGACAAAATTTCAGACATCCAACTTCAATAGGTACATATAGAGTAATGGTCATATAAAATAAGAAGTTGTATGGCAGCTACTCGAACCCACTGCAGTAGATCAACCAAATTTTGCAGAAACCTTGGCCACAAAACTTAACTACTTTTGGCAAAATTTCAGACACGTAGCATAGGTACAGAGAAATACTCATATAAAAAAAGAAGTTGTATGGCAGCTACCCGAACCCATGGACCAAAATGGCTGGATTTAAATAGCGATGGCGGCTATTGCAAAAAAACGAATTTGCGAAAATTTCAAGATCCTAGTTCCTTTAGTTTTTGAGTTATCGTGCGGACGGACGGACAGACGGACGGACATACATAGCTAAACCGATTTATTTTTCGATTCTGATCCGATCCATACACTTGAGTCTATATCTACCCCCCCTCCTTCTCTGCGTCACAAACGTAATGGCAAATTTATTATACCCTTTGACTATATAGTCATACGGGTATAAAAATAAATTATGATTATTTAGTAAATCGTTTGTTAGAAATTTTTTTATCATCAAGTAGTGATGGGATAATATCGATAGTGCCAACAATCGATAGTTATCGATTATTTGTGTTTAACTATCGATATTATCGATATTAATATCAATCGTATTATATTTGAAAATTGAATAAAAAATACAACAAAAAAAGAACAACAATGCAACAATGCAACAATATTTGCAGCATTATCTGAGGCAATAGTTGACACTTTGTCCGAAATTTCCCAATCTATCATAATTTCAGATAATATATTTTTTAAATAGTCAGCTGTGTGACTACCTTCAATCTTTTTAGTTGATATAACTGCTGACATTAATTTTTTGCAATCTATAAAATGACATGCTACAGTAATATATCCTTCTGTAATGGATGACGTTCAGGTGTCGGTAGTTAAGGAACATAATTCTACATTTTTTAACATATCCTTCAATTTTTTTCGTGCGTTTTCATATAGATTTGGTAACATAACATCACTTATATGTCTAAGAGATGGCAGTACAAATTTGCTGTCCAATTCAGCTACAAATTCTTTAAACCCAGTATCTTCTACAATATTGAAAGGTTGAAAATCTTTAGTTATAAAACCCATTAATTTATGCAAAAGTAATTTATTTCTAGGACTGTTCACATCATATGATTCTTTAGATGCAAAATATAATTGCAAAGGTCTTTGACCAGACGATGTTGAAGGCTCATTTTGAATTGCTTTGTCCCACTCAGATCTGTGCAACCTTCGCATGTGATCTATAAGATTACTAGTATTACCACTAGTTTTGCATTCTTTATTGCAAATGTTGCATTTAGCTATAGGTTTTCCACCAGCACTTTTTGTAAAAAAAAACCATACTTTAGATTTACCAAGTAATGATGTTATTGCCATTCTTAAACCTAGGGTAATTTAAAAAATATTTTTCAAAATTAAAAATAATAAGTTATTGGTAACCAATTAAATATGTTTTTATAATATTTTTGTTTAACTATTTAACCAATTATTTTTTTATCAAATAAATAATTTTAAATATGTACTCAAAATAAAATATACACTACACTTAAACAACGAATTTACAGTAAATTTTATATTTTTGGGAAATCACCAACCTAAATTGTATATCCAATAACAACGCTTACTGTGATTTTGATGCCATATAATTCTTTTTAATTTAGGGTATCGATATTTTCGATATTTGTTAACTATCGATAGTATCGATAGTCCTATCGATATTATCCCATCACTATCATCAAGAAACACTTTCTTCAATTTTAATAAAACCCTTTTAAACTAAGAAAAACTATTAACATATTTAAAAAATAATATTGGAGCTTTAATTTTTGTGCATTACGTAATAAAAAATGTTTAAACAATTCAAGTTACAAGGTTTTCAAATATGTCAAATTTATTTTTGAAGCCTTACAGCTTCTAAAAGGAGGGCCATATACTAAAAAGTTTAACAGTATCTGAACTTACCTTATGTACTTGAATTACCGCGTGCTAATTGACAAATAATTTTTTTTGAAAAGGGACCAAAGAAATGACACTGCAGATGATATACTCATACATGCATATAGAAAATGAGCAAATCATTATTTCTCACAAATTTTCTAGTTCGCCTCTAATTTGTACTCTCAATTGATAAGAGCTAAGATATCGGAAGTTAAGTAAGTAATTGCAATTAAAATATCCAGTGTTTATTATAGTACTTGGCTTTATTTATTGGCATTAAATTAAAAATGTGGCTTCCCTAAAATAAAATAGTAAGTCCTTTTGAATGACTTTTAAAAAAACTTATATCTCATTAATTTTGAGTTCTTATAATTACTATCAATCATTTTGAAATACACCTGGTATCAAATTAATAGTTTTAAAAACAAATTATTTAAAAACATTTTTACAATGTTTGAGACGACGTTGATTAACAAATTATCGTTCCGAAAATAAAAGAACCAATAGAGCCAATTTTTGCTATATCATCGACAACATTATATTATTAGAAATTTTAATTGATGTTTGCACAAAAAAAAGAAAGAGGGATAAAAGAAATTCACCAACCTAATTTTAAAATTGAATAAAGATATAAAAACATCTAGAATAATAGATGGGATAACAAGCATAACTAATGATCACCTTTCTTTTATATAGTTAAGACATCAAATTTAAAGTCAAAACAAATGTGAAAGTTCATAGCAAAGTGAAATGTCATTCTTTCATTTATATTTGAAACGTCTAAAAATTTTTAACAGTATTTTAGATTTTATTTTTTTTTTTATTATTTTTTTTGAGTTTCGCAGCGGCTTTTAAATTTTTTTGTATCGTAACACTAGACAGATACCAGACCTACTCAACAAACCTAGGTAGGTTACTTTAAAACGCCAACCACAAAACCAAAAGAATAGGATACCTGTTTCAAATTGTACCTTAAAAATTTATATTCAGCTTCAATTTTACACTTTGCGCATATATATACTCTGCGCGCAGTATAAAATTGACTTTGCTATTAATTGCACCAAAACTAAAAACATTTACTTAAACAGTTTCTCAAGAACAAAATAATTGTTTGTAAAAGATTGGATCAATTCTTTGGAAAATAGCAATTTTTTAAAACAGGCCATTATAAAAGATGTAATGGAATTCTTAAGAAAGGACCTCTTATATTACAATAAGGTCCTTTCAATTAATCAAACATTTTGTTGATACATTCAATATAAATTTTATATTTTAAAAATAAAATTGGGACTGATACATGATTATTTGAAATTTGTTATATTTGACATCTTTTCATAATGATTTTGAAATGTTGTGAAACAATGCACAATAATTATTTATTAACAGGTAGCCCACACAGTTGTGATTTCAATGGAAAAATATAAAATGAAATTAAATAAAATACAAAAGAATGGACATTATAAAAATCAACAGTTTAAAAAACATAGTTTTTTTTTTAATTGATTATCTTTGATCGATATTAATCTTTGTTACCAATATATTGGCCGATAAATGATTATTTTTGCTGAAGTTCCTTACTTTCTTCACATAATATTTGTTCTTTGATAATCTTGCACTTTTGGATTTATTAAATAAATTTTGTGTATATTTTTAAAGACAATTAATATTAAAATTATTGTATTGTTTTGTTTTGTGTTTTTTAAGTTTTAAAGGTTCCCTTCAATTTAAGGTTGCTTTCGTCATTCATACCTACGGTGTTTTAAGACGGATTAATAGTACGTTTTGTCATACGTTAAAAGTTCTCTGACTTCTTTATAACGAAACATTTTGTTATTCTTGGTTTTACTTCTTACAATGCAACATGGATGGCGATAAGCGTCTTCTAGCAAAAGTGGAAGATCATTACTCCAACCCTAAGAAAAAAACACCTAAATTCTTTTATAATATATTAAAACTAATCACACTGGACTAAACATTAATTTTTGCTTATCCAATTATTTTTGTGTATTGGACTCTATAGTGTTTTTCTAAGGAACTCAATATTTTGTGCTAAATATAAAGGTCTTGTTCTTTTAAGCCTGCCCGTAGAAATCTATTTTCTAGAATGTGAGCCACTTCAACATTTATGTATCTTTCTAGATGCGTGCTTGATGTTTTGTAGCATAATTATCTAGTTCATCTATAACTTTAGAGATATTTAAATTAAGGGAAAAGTTGATCATCATTTTGTACATCCAAAGGGCGTTTAACCAAGTTGACTAAAACTTTATTTTGAAAGACTTATATTTTGTTTACATAGTTTTTTTTTTGACAACCCCAAAATTGAAATCCATACAACCAAATAGGTTTTATAACTTAATTGTAAAGTAACCCTTTATTATAAATTGACAATTTAGACTTACTACCTAGAACCCAGTAATTTTTTCTATATTTATTATCAAATTCTAATTTTTTCATTTTAAAATGTTCTTTCCACCTTAGTTTGACATATAGTGACATTCCTAGGCATTAGGCTGAACAATCGATCGGTACTTCTACATTATTATACCTGTATAACTATAAATCAAGGGGGCAGATATAGACTCAAGGGTATAAATCGGATCAGAATCGAAAAATAAATCGATTTAGCTATGTATGTTTATCATTCCATCCGTCTAGGATTTTGAAATTTTCACAAATTAATTTTTATTCAATAGCCGTCATCGAGTAGCTGTTGTACAACTTCGTTTTTTGTATGAGCATTATTCTATACCTATTGAAGCTGAGTGTCTGAAATTTTGCCGAAAGTAGTTTAGTTTTATGGCCAAAGTTTGTGCAAAATTTGATTGGTCTATAGCTGCTATACAACTCCTTCTTTTATATATCTAAAGCTGTGTATTTAAAATTTTGCTAATTGAATTAACAGTCATTAAAATATAGACTGGGTGGCGCAGTGGTTAGAGTGCCGACCTTCCATGCGAGAGGCCCCGGGTTCGAATCCCAGTGAAAGCGAAAAAACTTTTATCTTGGTTTTTCAACTCGACTCAGCTACCATTCGCCATTGGGTTCAAATTAATGGCTTAATCAATAATTAATAATTATATATCTTTAATAAAAAATACATAAATAAAACAATATAAACAAATACAAAATGTAAACAAATAATTCAATTAAATAATATAACTCTCTAATATAGAATACTATATAACTCAAAAACAAAATTATTACAATAAAAATAAAATAGAATCGTATTTATTGAAAATCTAAGACATTTTTAAATGTTATAAGGCGTAGTACTATCTCATGTTTAAATTGTATGTGGAATTCATTTGATCAGTTCTAATATATGAATATATCTCCCCTGTTCCAACATGCACATATATAGTCAGGCTGTTTAGCCTATCACAGTTAGCAGTTAGCACGTAGAGGTGCCGGCAAAAAACAAAAACCAAAAAAAACAGGATGATATAATGCTTATATTACGGTCATACGGTTAACACAGTCTTTTCTATCACACTCTTTCTCGTTTTTTTTTTACATATACTTGCGCGAACTTAGTTTAATTAATTTTGATTTACCACTTGTTAGTTTATTCAATAATTTTTTCACATGCACTTTGTAACTTCATATGAGCTCGTCTCCTAATATGGCAGTATCATTAGTTAACTTCGCAACAGTTAAATTTTCTACTTCTGGTAGATCACTAGTGTATAGTAAATAAGGTACAGATGCTAAAACACTGCCTTGATGCACACCAGGTTTAAGTTCTTTTAATCATGAATTTTATCTCATACTTATCTTATGGATTTACTCGAAATAATCCATCCGAAAGGTATTGTTTGAATATTCGAATAAATGTTGTTGGTACTAATTTACTCAACTCAATTATTAGACCTGTATTAAATGTCTAAGCTATGACCTGTATCAAATGTCTTCTTTTTCTTCTGACACTTTTTCTTCAATCTTTGCAGTTCTGCATATTGAGTCCAAATTGGAGATTTGAAATTAAGTTTTCTCCTTCAATAACAGCCCTTGTATTCAAAATTTTTCAAATAAAAAATTTCTTAATTAAACTTCCAAAACCGCCCGGAAAATCTACAATGCAAAAAACTTAAATTGTTTTAAATTTCTAACAATCAAAAAATTAAATAAAATCAAAAACTTTAACTACCAATTTTTTATTATTTAAAATCTTTTTATAATTTTTAATGTTTAAAAACATACTGTCTAACAATTTCCAGGATTTCAAATAATTCTTCCCAAAAAAAAACATACCCATTCCCAATTTTTTTTTACCTTTCCTTTTTTTTTGTAATTTTAAAAATTGCTATAAAATTGTCGTCCTTTTTTTCTCACTTGCATGTCCTTTATTTTCTGAAAACCAAAATCTAAAACGAAAATACCATAAAAAAAAAATCCAATTTGTAAAAAAATACACCTTGCAACATCTCGATGTGTATTAAATCATGTTTATCCTGTGAAACTATCTGACATATCCTTTTTTTTTTTTTTTTTTTTTTTTTTTTTTTATTAAATCAAACCTTATGACAAAACAGTGAGTTACAAAATCTAGGATCTTTTTTCTGATTTCAATTTGTATAAAGTCTAGGAATAAAGCAGCTCTACTTTGAATACCTTGTTTATACTTATATTTTATAATATTGCTAAAATATTCTACGGTAACACTGGCACCAAGTTACATATTACAATAAGATAATTCTATAACTTAGAAGTGGTTTTAGCGTATAGCTTGATATCCAAAAATTAGTGCTTAAACTTAAAACTAAATCACTTTCGATTCACAAAGCTTCAAAAAATCCATCTGACATAATAATACACTACACTTTTTGCTACCTACTTTTGTCATTGATCCCTCCCTTTTTTTTGTGCTCAAAAAATTTAAAATAAAAATTAAAACGGTTGTACACAATTTTTATTATCTTGATGTTTCCTGGGATCCAACCAAAGAACCAACTACTTGCTAAAGTGATATATATATATATGTATACATATGTGTTAAACATATATAAGTTGAAACTTTAAAAAAAAAATTCTAGGATAATCTTATAAATCTTTGCTACCTTTTTTATCCTTGTTCCACCAAAAAACATAAAAATCAAAAAAAGTGATAGTTTTTTGTATTACAAATTTTATGTCCTTTTTATTAAAAAAAAATCAAAGAAAAAAGGATGCCCATGAATAATAAAAAAAAAAGTGTGCAACACCTGATTGTTTTACCTGAAGTTCCTGATGTTCCTTATTGCATATATATAAAACTGATCCTTTTTTTTCTAGTAACAGATACAAATAAATTTTATGGTTATTTTGGTACTATTTTTACCGTTGCATCTTGATTAAATATTTTGTGTAATGCCATTTCTTTTTGTTTTTGGCTATTTGCTTTGCCAGTACTTTTAAAGATTTGCTTCAGTATTAAAAGAAATGAAAATTTTAGGTTGTTTTGAAGACTGCTCTTTTTAGCTTACTTATAATAGGATTAAAGGTATATTTAAGAAACTATTTACTTCAAATTTAGTAGGTGTGTGGTTTTAAAAAAAGAATTATTAAAACGCTTAAACTATAGTGACGCAAAAGGTTTTTATTTTCGCTTATAATTAGAAACGGCTTGGCAGAATGTTTGCTGTTGCTGAATAAGTAAATGTGACAGTACCAAAAGAAGTAATGAAACAGACAATACCAAAAGAAGTGAAGCACCGAAACGCTTCCCCAGTATTTCAATCACTTTTTGTTTACAATTCATTTCCTCGTAATTTTTAACTTTTCACTTACACCTTTCCTTGGGTCACACAGCCCATTGGGCAACACAGCCCATTATTAATAGAAAATTTAATATGAAAACGTACCTTTATTTTTTAATTCCAATCTTTATTTACTCCGCTTTATTTTAATATATTTTGTTATTGGTTATCATTTTAGAAAATCTTAAATGATTTTTCCACTACTAGATCTAACTCTATATTCAAAGCAAATATAGAAGTTACAAAATGATTTCCTTTCTAAACTTAGAAAATATTGGAAATGATTACCAAAAGAAGAACAAAAGAATCCAGCTTCTGTTAAATCTTTGTGAAAAAAATCAAAAAAAAATCCATTCACGGATCCAAAGGGGACAACATGTTCATATCACGTTTTGATTTTCGATATTAAATGAATGGAAGGACACTGATAATATCAGCAGTAATAAACAAAAATTATAAATAAAAGAAAAAAGTGATTGAGAAGTAAATTAAACGAGAAGATTTAACTTCTTCCTTTTTTTGATTTCCTTGAAAGGACTGCAATCTATACTTCAATATCTTAAAATCTTTAGATGAATGACTAGGTTAACTTGAATTTGAAAGATGAAATATCACGTAATATTATTTTTTGTTTTTTGTGAATTTATGTTGTGTACTTTTATGTACATGTACGCATTTTTCATTTGTTGCTATTCCCGTGAATTGGACACGTGACTTTGACAGTAATTCTAAATGAATCCTGTAGTATGCATTTGATTTGTTATTTTAATTTAAAGGGGACACTATATATTTTCGTGAGATCGATCATGGTTTATTTTGATTTAAAATAAAAAGATTTAAAGTGTGCCCAATTTCTTGGAAATGCTAAAATCTTACAGGATGTTTATTTGAAATATATATATATATGAAAAAATCAGAGAAGCATAAATGAATAATGCACAAAAAAAATGCTTCAAACTTTCAAGTACAATTTTTTTTAATCAAATATATATATAAAATCTTAATAAATTTAATTGAAGCAGTTTTTCATTAACAACCGAAAAACGAATTTCTAAAGAATTTCGAAAAAATTAATTAATATCAATTAAAAGAGGTGTTGAAACTATTTATAAAATAATTAAACAAAATGATATATACATTTATTTAGAACAATTTTTCAAGGAATTAAAATTGATTTTCTTTGTCTTTAAATTTTTGAGTAAATAAATAATTTTATTGAGAATTTTTGAATTGTTTTAACCCTTAATCCTTAAGAAATTTCTTAGAAAATCATTATTGTTGTAATAAGTAATTACATTTCATGATTTTGCCGCTTATTTTAATTTTTCTTATTAAAACCGATCATCTGTAAGAGTTAAGTTGGACTGAGAATCAGATAATTGATCTGGTTTACATTATTGAAATTTAATTTAATTTCTTGACCATTATTACGAAATTCTAAGAATGGTTTAGAAATTCTAATTAAGAGCCAAAAAAAATTTTAGGTATGGCAAACATAATTATCATAAATAGTGAGAATATATATGAATCCAATTAAATATAAAATTACATAATTCAAAATTAAATAAATTAACAACATTAGCTGACATAATCTTCAAGTATATATACAACTAATACCTTATGGCAAGGCCTACGTGTTAAAATAGACCATGCTATCCCAAATATCAAAACAACAAAAATATCTTATGAGGTCGATTAACTAAAAAAATTATTACTACAATACTTATGTTTATGAATATTAACCTAAAACTACTAATCACTTTAATATTGAATGCTGATGCAGTGGGTAAGTATTTGGCTTATTAACCGAGGGAGTAGGAGTTTGATTCCTGTACTTGTACTGGTCATGTTTAAGACCGTTGTGAATAACAGGATGGACTTTAAAAATCACATTGTTAACAAGGCTAAGTTAGCTTTAGGCTTCATTATTAATTTCTTTTTATTACCTACGTTAGACCAATCCTTGAACATTCAAGTCAAGTTTGGTCTCCATATCGTGTAATTGATATTTCTTGTATTGAATCAGTTCAAAAAGGATTTTAAAAGTTTGCTTTACGCATGGGCATTGGCTGATCCAAGCCGTCTTCCTTCTTATAAAGCTAGACTCTCTCTAATTAATCTCACTTCTTTGCAGTCCCGCCTGCAGTTAAGTGGCAGACGTTTTGTTCGTTCAGCAAATTATGCGCGGCGAAATTATCTTACCCTGTATTCGTGAACAATTAATGTGAACAATTAATCGATATTAATGTTAACAAACTAAATCTAAAAGTCATACTTTACGCGAGCATGAATGTTAACAGTGGTTTCGGCACAAATTAATTATCTAGGTTAGCCCAAAATCCCCAAGTTTTTTGTATTTTTATTCTTTTTCTTACATTACGAGATCAAATTTAGTTTATTGTTTAACATTTTTTTATTTTTATAAAATGTTTATAACTTAACATTTTTTATTTTAACTAGCATTTTTTTATCATTTACTAACCTACTAACACCTGTAAATGATGACTTAATCAGTAAGTTATATTGCTCTAGATGAGCATACAATTGGAGCTTGTATTAAGCTACTCGTAAATGTTTGATGCAATAAATATTTAATAGAAAAAAAAATTTTTTTCTTTACCAAATCCCTTTCTAATTAATAGAAAGGGATGCACAATGGGATGGGACAACGATGGGTCGGAAGTCCAAAATATTAAAAATCTGGACAAGCATTTACTATTTTTTCATCAAAAACACCAACCATAACATTATATTGAAACAAAACTATTACTAGATTTTATAATGTTAATTGTCCTAAATGTTTTTCAAATTTTTCAAATTGTCCTGTTCCAATTTCACTACATTTAAGTATTACACAATTACTAAATATCACCTTTCATATTTTTTCCTTATAAAAAGACATATTTACATACGCGAATACAATTCTTTTTGACACTGCTCCCATTAACATTTTGACATTTAAAAATTATTGAATACGTAATTTCCGATTCAATATTTTTTCAAATTTTATAAAATTTAGACATTTATCAAATGTTTTCATCAAATTTAAAAGAAAATAACAATAACTAACTACAAAAAATTATTACAATTTATTCAGTGTTTATTTATTCTATATTAAAATTAAATTTTGCAATTATTTATTTTTTCTAAAATACAATATCACATTTTTTAAGATAAATATCTAAAAATATCACTTTTGAAATTCTTAAAAAACAAATCTTAATCAATCTGGTGGTTTTTGAATAAATATTCTAGATTTATTATTGCTATAAAATTTAATTAAATCATTTTTCAATTGAATATTATTAACTTGGTACTGTAAACACTTAAATGTACCCGATAATCACTTTTTAAATCATTACTAATCAAAGTCAATATTTTTTTTGACATTTCTGTTGTATTTGTTATTGTTTTTTTTTTTTATTTTGATCGTCTGATATTTTGATATTTTATTCGTTTCTTAAACACTCGTATTACACAACAACTAGTTTTATTTTATTGTATAATTTGATATTGAATGATTGATTATTGATTAGTAAATTTATTGTAAATTTATAGAATTAGAGGAGTGAAATGGCATGTGTTTTATTCTAAATAAAATCAAATCTATAAAATAAATTTATTTAATCAGGACATTTTATTATTTTTTAATTTTTTTCTGGTTTTTAATTTCAAAAATTTTGAAATTTCATAAAAAAAAAAAAAAAAATTAGAAACTGTTATTTTGTTGTTTAAATAAATCTTGAATAATAAATAATAATATTTGAATAATTTTCGAAAATGATTTAGAAGGTTGTTGTTTTTCGGAATATATTAGAATAATATGAGTGGCTCAGAAGCAGAGTGGCCTAACCCATATTGAGTTTATTCGGAAATAAATGCATTTTAATATTTTTAATTTTTAAAAAGCTTGTTAAATCTTTTATTTAAGGGCAAATTAAGTGAAACAAAAGCAAATTATTCTTAGTTTTTCATTTGCTTTTCACCACGTTTTTTAAATTTTAATTATCCTTAAAAAAAAGTCCTTTTTTGTGGGTTAGGCCACTTTGGCATTATCCTAAAATGAAAATAAATAAAAAATCTGGTGGCTTAGGCCAATTTTTAAATTTTATATTCTTATTTATTTATTTTTTATCAATTTTTTTTTGGCCTCTAGAAATTAATTTTCTTAAAACAAAGTAATTTTAATTAGAAAATAAATTCAAAGAAAAAATTCAATAAAAAAATAAATTAAAAATTAAATAAAAAAAATTATCCAATTGAAAATATTTTCGATAAAAAATAAGGTAATTTCTTTTTATCTAAGCTAATGATTAGCAATTTTTTTTCTTAATTTCTTAATAATTAAATAAGTAAAAATATTATAATTTTTACTCCTCCTCCGACTCCGTAAAAATTATATCTTCTACAAGAGTTTGAGTTTACAGATTTTCATAAAACTCATGATGAATTGGTGGAATATATTGTAGTAACTCTATGAAATCTTTTAGTTATTCAACAGAAATTTTCCTCCCATTTGGATACGCCAACATTTGAGATATGAAATCGGGAGTGGGACAAGATCGTTTCTGAATATTTAAAACAGAAAAATTTTCTTCCGGGTTAATTGAATATTTAAAAAAAATATTAGATGGAAATGCTTTTTCAAATTTTAACAATTGACTTTTGAACCAACACAAAATACCTTGACTGGCATTGGTGTTCAAATTATGATACATCTGAAGTTTGATTAGGCTGCGAGTAATCAGACTCAGATCTTGCACAAATATCTAAATTTAAAATTAAAACAATTACAAAAGCTTTTAAATAAGCAATATTATGTAAATGCCGGGAGAAGTGAAAAACTAGGGTTAATTTTTCCATCACTGGTGATTGTTATAAGCTAATAATATATATAATTAAACATTCAACTTGCACTTGAATTTAAAGTAAGTTTATTACGCACATTTAAGATAAAGAAAAAATAATTTTAAATTACACAGAGTAGGTATCTAATAAGATCAGACTAACTTAAGAAATAATTGATGAATTATTAAATGGATGAAATTGGTATACCAAATTTTCTATTTATAATAGTATTACACATATGTATGTATATATATGTATGCATAATATATATACATTTTTAAATATGCGTATATTTATATAATTTTAAATAAAATTGAAATTATAAAAAAATTAATAACAAACTGAATTCCGTTAATAGAAGACGTTGTTTAATGCAAGTTAAATGTAATTAATTGCAATTAAAATTTAATGAAGGATCAAGGATAGGTTATTCAAGTCCATTTATATATTAACGCACGTGCGTAAATTAAATATAAATATTAGATATAAAATTATTGTGATATTGTTATTTCAATTTGCTTTAATTTTATTTTTACTGTTTGTATGAAAAATAAAAATAAAAAAATAAAATGTATACATATATATATATATATATTTTTTTTGTTTAAATAATTTAATTTTTACCAATACATTATTTTTTGAACACAATATAGTAATAAAACTACAATGCACTCCATAAAATATTTAAAATTTTTTTAAAGCCAAAGTGGCCTAACCAAAAATGTGGATTAGGCCACTTTGGATTTTAAAAAAAAATTAAATATTAGAATGCCAAAATAATTTTTGCTATAAATAATAGGGAAACCCCCATTTTCTGAAATAGCAAATTAATACCATCGACTCTAGAAATCATATACGATCGATTAAAACAATAAAAAAATTTTTTTTTGCATGAGGGTTAGGCCACTCTGGTGCTGACACACTCATATATCAATAACTTTTCCCAATGCACTAAAATTTTACAAGCTACACCTATAATTTTTAACAATTTAAGAATTTTTAGATATGACAGCAAAATTTTATTTAATTTTAAAATTTAATTTTTAAATTTTAGCCATCTTACGAGCAAAATCTTTAATTTGGCTGGCATTTAATGAAAGTCAATTGAAAAACTGACAAAAGTGGTCTGCAAAACTGGTATGAAAATAACGTTTCGCACCAAAAATTGGACTCTGAGATTTTTGCATATATGCATTACTCCGATGTGCAGAAAGTAATTAAACATTAAAATTTTTAGAATAGCTCTGATGATGACGCATTAAAAAATTCAGGTGTGGTAGAGTAGACTGTGTCAACTCTGGGATACCCGTATGACCGTAATATAAATATATCCGGTTAATTACTTTTTGCAACATTTTAAATACACAGCTTCAACAGGTATAGAGTAATGCTCATAAAAAACGAGGAAGATTTTAGTTGCCCTTGTCAATTTTTAGATACCTGGTATGCACCCTATGATGTATAAAATAAACTGTTATTTATTTCCTTTATACTATTATATATTACAAAACAAATATAAAAAAGTAAAGTAGTTAAAAAAATTTAACTCATCACCCATAATTTTTGCTTAAAAAAATAAAAAAAAAAAAACAATATAATTATAAAAAATAATAAATAATAAAATAAATAAATACCATTATAAAGTTATGTATTATTAAAAAAAAATTTATAATTATTAAACTTTATTTGCTTTGATAAAAATTATTATATGTACATATGCAATAGTAAACAATCTTTGAAAGTTGTTTCACATTATGATTTTCCTGTAAGAGCGGTTGGATCTGTGGTCGACGCAGCATATTTTATTTAATTTTATTTTCAATTATAAAGGCTTCTCTTGACTAAATGTTATTTAATTTAATATAAAAATTTAATAAATCTTTAAAACAAAGGAACAGTTTTTGAAAATTTAAACTGGTACTTCACTTTCCAAAAAGTTGTTTTTTCTAGATGATTTTTATTTTAACTAAACCAAGAATCATTACAAAAAGTATTTACTGTTTTAATCAAGATTAGAAGAGCAGCGTGATTAACTTTTCGATATATAAAAGAAAAGGTGACATTTACAGTTCATTTGAACTTAACAAAACCTTTAAATGAAAACCTTAACACAATTAGAAAAACAGTCGCAGTTAAAAAAAAAACAAAAACAAGGATTTCGCAAAAACAAAAAACACAAAATCGGGACTAATAAAACAAATTTTTTTTTTTGGTTTTTATATTCTATACTGATGCTGCAATTAGCCATCACTTATTTTTATATTTTAACACTCCTCTAATATTGTTCCTTCTTCTTTTTTGCTGATGAATTGCTGCTTAAAAAATCGTCGGAGATTTTCTTTTAAAGATTATTTTTTATATAAAATCATACCGCTCATTTCAAGTTACTTTGTTTTTTAGGTTTTGGTTAAACTCTTGTGTATTGATTCAAAGTGTCCATTTAAAACTCTTGTGAAGAATCTTTAAATAACAGAATATAAAACTCTTCTAAATCTCTTTAAGTGTTACAGGAAACGATGAAAGTAAATATTATTAAAGAAGGTTTTATTTTTTTTTTTTTTTGTGTACTAAAAAGTAAGTTAACATAAGCTGCCATCTAGGTTAAAATGACTTCTATTGGCTGTGATATTCCTTTGAAATTACCAAACCTTTGAAATCAGATGGTTAAAGGTTATATAAATGACTTTAAGTTTAACGTTTTAGGATCTTTAAAACATTTTGTGACACATGTCACACACAAAAATAAATTAACATTTTAAAGTATGATCGTGTTACCTAATAGAACACCTGAATAACTAATTATTTTATTAGAGTTTAAAGTTAAAAAATTTTATTTGAATAATATTAGAGTTTATAGGTGGCAGGAAATTATTTTCTAAGAAAAAAGTTCAAAAAAAGAAATCGATATGTTCTCTACAATATCTCAACTATAATTCATCCGTCAATTATGAACTGAAGAAAAAATCCTGAATCCGATTAGCTTTTAGAATTAATTTAAATTAATAAATAATAAATTCAAAAAAAAAATTTTGTTAGTAGAAAACCGAAATAAATATTCCATGAATATTTCACGTTCTGTGTAAATTCAAAACTCAAATAACTCAAGACTTTTTCCGTTGGTGCAATGAAATAACAGGCACAGAGTTTGAAATTGTAGATTTAATGAATACGGAACAAAGAAATGAACTTTCCACTCTAAAGCGTAGTCACTTTTACCACATTCTTCATTATACAGCTACTATCCGTCTTTTAAGCTTTAAGAAAATCAATAAGGAAAACGGGTTCAATAAATTTAGCAACTAATTCTCCCACTAAAAAATAAAGTTAAAAATTGTGGATCGCCAGTTACAATAGCGATCCCTAGAAACGAGTCGACGATCTAGAAGCTAACGCAACCACAACTAATATCCAATTTTGCTCTTGGAACGTTGATACAGTGTCTAACTCAACGGCATCAATCCATCGATTTCCCGACTTCCCTCCTGATCTTTTTCTATCTATTTTCCCATTCAATATTTTTCTTTGGAATGCAGGAATCTGGCATGCGTTGTATGTGGCCTGCCAACCTAAGGCGTTGTAGCTTGAAGTATGCCACAACATCGCTGTCAGTATATACATTATTTGGCTCTGCGTTGCTTCGCATTCTAAATTGGTCCAGGTCCAAAATTGGTCCAATGATTTTATACCTAATCGCAAAAGGGATTTTTCTCTCGAATCGGGAATGTACGCTTGCGTCGCTTGGGTGATCGCCCACATTTTACTGCTGTACCATAACACCGATCTGATAAAAATTTGTACAGCTCAAGTTTACATTTTCTGTTCACTTCCCGAGGTCTCATTAACTTTTACACATGGTAGTTTAAATTGTTCCCTTTGCCTTCGAGTGAACTCTGATGTTTCATCGTTTACACTGGTTATCTCAGCATTCTATCATTCTCTGACACTTGCCTCTGATCTTACCAGTAGATTTAAGTTATCTGCGTATGCCGCTATTTATGTGGTTTTGAATAGCAACGTGACATTCGGGTCAGAGCGGATTCTACTGACTATATGCTCCAGGACAAGATTAAAAAGCATAAGCGCGAGTCCATCCTCCTGTTTCAGTCGTTGTTTGATGTTAGAGGAATCTGTGAGGTTCCTTTGAATTTTTATCTTCGCGTTTGTGTTTTGCTTAGTATCTTTAATCTAAGAACGATTGGTTCTATGGTGAACACAGCATATTTATTTTATTAAATATTATAATAAACTAATTAAGAAAGCCAATTTTTAGTGCGGTTGGTAAAATGAAAAATAAATAAATTATAATAATTACAAAAAATCGATAGCTCTGGCAGCTAGACCTAATTTTACTTTTAATTGTGATTAGTAAATTATAAAAATAATAAATCCTTAAATAAAAGAAAAAGATTTTCAATTTAGGGAATCTAAAAACTTTCATACAATTTGGTTGTACAATTAATTCGTTTTTGTTTTTGGGGACTTCTTTAATGGAGTCGAGTATAACATTATTTCCAAAAAACAGTGCTAAAAAATAAAACTTTTGTAGTAGGTAAAGTAGTTTCTTCAAAAGAAGATAGAATTTGATTACTGATTGAGATGTTAATATTGCTTTCCCAGGTAAATTTTTTTGGTTTATTTTTGGTATAAATAAAGTACTACTTAAGTATACTAAACTTAAGTCTAAAAAGACAGAAATTAGATTTTTATTAAAATTTATATCGAACTTATTAAGTTAGAGACTAATAGGCCTTAGTATCATCTTCCATATTAAATGTAATGTTACTCAGAATTAACTAAATGTATGTATTTAACCGAGCTTTTAATTAATTGCTTAACTATAAAATATAACTAATATATACGCTTAAAGTTATAACTACCTTTCGCAGGACAAGTTACTATAATACCTTGTTTTATTACCTATATATTTTTAATTCTTTAATGAATGAAATTTTACTAAAATAAAAAATTAATTTTGAAAATAATTAAAATATTTATATATAGGACGCAAGCAGAGATATATCTTATCTTAACTATAACCTCTGTCTTAAAAATTTTAAAAAATATCATAAATATTTTTAAAATCATGATTACAACAGAAATTAGCATTACTATCAGCACAATAATATGTTCAAATTTTTCCGAATAATTATTACAGGAAGCTTTAAAATCTTTACAAAACTCAACTCACTTTAGTAATTTTGCATGATTATCTGGATTCTATACTGATAATCTTTTTTTTTAAAAAAAATTCCGCAATATTGTAACAAATATTTAAATAAGAGAAAATTTCCGTAGGAATTTCCATGAAAATTTTTTTTTATTCTATCCAAATAGTGTGTTTCTGTTTTGTGAGTGGGTTTTGTTTCATTTTGTGATATATGGAGAAGCTTCTGTATATTTTCATATTTCTTGTGATGATTTTTAAATTGTATATAATAAAAAGAGAAGAGTTACAAAAGTTGGGTAGGTTGGTTTTTAGTGATTCAAAAGTAAGATGAATGAAAAATTATTCCAACTTCAAAGGAGCAGGAAACAACTACTTAAAATATACCCACCATAAGTTAAAAAAATGAAATTATCAGATTTATTGAATACTACAAATAATTTTGAATCATTTTTTTTGAGAAAAAATTAGTATCATCAGATGCTCAGCAATATGCCATTGCACCACTTTTTTTTTTAAGCGTTAACTGTTCAACTGTTAGGCTAACAAGTGATGAAAAAAAACCAAGGGTTTTTAAAAAAGCACATTTTCAAAATTATATTGTACTACATACTGAGTTTAACTTTGGAAATATTTACTTGGAAATAGTTACTACTGACTTATAAAATTTACTGCTAACAGTAAATTTTTTATTTAAAAGTTGTTAAAGCCCTTCAATGGAGAAGGATGCCAAATTTCTCAAGAATCTAACTTCACCTAACTTTCAATTTTCGGGCTCTTATAGCTCCTAAACAGGGGGCTTGACGAAAAAAATTTTGTTAAGTGACTCCTACTATTTTTTTAGGATCTAACTTCTCCCAAAATTTCAAAACCCTAGCTTGAACCGTTCAGAAGATATTTGTGGCCAAAAATTTTGCAAAAATTGAGTTTTGCATAATGTTAAATTTTAGTACCATATGGCAACCCTAAACATTTGCCTTGTAAAAATTTATAAAGTTTATGAAACCAGCTATCATTTGCCGTTTCCAGATTGAAAATATATGTAACAGAACTCTTGTTATAACAATTTAAATATAGGGCTTTTTCCAACTTTGGGGGATTGTAGCCCCGTAACAGGTGGGGCTACAGAAAAAAATTCTTCTACGAAATTATTTTTTTTGCAAGAACTATCCATGGTTAAAATTTCTTTACTCTATTTCAAACGGTGTAAAAGTTTTTGTAAACATACGGACGGACGGACGGACGGACGGACCGACGGACGGACAGAGTGAAGCTATATAGGCACATTTTTACAAAATTTTTTGAAAATGTGCTAATAAGCCGTAGTCTATACTATAGGTAGATAATGGAACAGGGGGTCATTAGAATTGAACTTAATGCATTCCACATGCAATTTATACATGAGCTAGTACTAGACTTTACAACATGTAGAATTGTCTTATATTTTCAATAGATACAATTCTAGTTTTGTTTATATTTTAATATTTTTTATTTGACTTATATGGTATTCTATATCTTTGAGTTTTATTATTCAATTAAACTATTTATATTAATTTTTTTTTTATTAAAGATACATAATTATTAATTATTGATTAAGCCATTAATTAGAACCCAATGGCGAATGATAGCAGAATCGAATCGAAAACGAAATAAAAGTGTTTTCACTTTTAGTGGGATTCGAACCCCAGCCATTCGCATGAAATAATATGCTTTTTCCGAAGCGTTTTCACTAGAAAATATCAAAAATCAAATTAATAAGCTAACACAGATTGAATAAGATGGAGAAGGTTGGTTTGAAACTTATATCGTAGATCCTGTAGGCATCATTAATCCTGATGATGAGCATAGTTTAAAAGATTGTATTAAAAGTGTTTTAATTTTTGACGAAAAATGAAAAGTCGAAATGAATAGTTTCTAAAACTAATTCAGATAAAGTGGAGCAATCATTTACTAAACCTATTTTAATTTACAAAAATATTTACTTTATACTACCTCTTATCTTTATAAGCTCTCTAGCTATTCACAAAGTCATAATAAACCATTTCTTTCCTAGAAGATTTATCGAAAGAAAAAAAAAATTTATTCTGCTTTTTCCCAACAAATTTTTAATTTTCGCAACTTTATGGTTCGCGATTACAACCAAAGTGAAATAGGAAAACTCCATGGGTATGCAATTGTACAAAGTATTTATTTTTTTTTTTTTAAATTTGTTGTCATTGTTACTAATATTGTTATAGAAATTTGTTCGTGCAATATGGGTTGGAAAACAGTAGCAATTGTCTTTATTGTGAATCTCTACTTAAATTCAAAGTAATCAAAAACAACAACAAAAAAGAAAGCAAACAAACTTACAAGCAAATCAACCATTATATAGGTAGTACACCCATTTAGTATTTTTTGATCCTAAAACAATTTTTAACAAACAAAATAAATAAATTGTTTTTCAATTTCTATTTTTTATTTTTTTTTTTTTTTTTTTGATGTGTACTGCATTCAGTAGCGAATTCTTTAAAAAACAAGTGATGAAAAAAACCAAGGGTTTTTAAAAAAGTACATTTTCAAAATAATATAGTGTTTCATACTGAGTATTTATCAGAATATAATGTTCAAGCTTCAATGTTAACGTTTAATTTAAGAAATATAAACGGTGGTGACTAAGTTACTGCTTACTTATAAAAACAGTAAATTTTTTAATTTAGAAGTTCTAATAGCCCCTCTATGGGAAACGTTGCCCAATTTCTCAAAGATCTAATCCTCATTATTCCCCTTCCCCCAACTTTTTTAGGTTCAAGGAATTAAATTGTGAATTCTACCAAGATTTGGAATTTTATTTAGAATTTTACTATACAAGCAAAAATGGTTAAAACTGACAGACACTATCTTCAATTTAAAGAACCGCTTTTAAATTTAAGAAAATCTTTTAACATATGTTAAAGTTTAATGTTGGACCTT
Source organism: Dolichopus griseipennis (assembly GCA_963082915.1). Lineage (NCBI taxonomy): Eukaryota > Metazoa > Arthropoda > Insecta > Diptera > Dolichopodidae > Dolichopus > Dolichopus griseipennis. Next base: position 106,414,997 of record OY720443.1, on the reverse strand, counting down.
CAAATTTTGTATATTAACAAAAAAAAATTTGAAGAGGTATTCAAGTTACAGGTCTTTAAATATAGCAAAATTTCAATTTTCAAGCCCTTATAGCTCCTAAACATGGGGCTTGACAAAAAAATTTTGTGAACTGACTCCTACTAATTTCTGAGGATCTAACTACTCCCAAAATTTCAAGAGCCTAGCTTAGCCCGTTTAGAAGATATGTGGAGCCAAAAATTTTGCAAAAATTGAGTTTTGCATAATTGTAAATTTTGGTACCGTATGGCAACCTGTACATTTAGGTGATGTATTTTTTTAAAGCATAAGAAAGCAGCTCTCTTTTACCGTCTTTAGATTGAAAATATTGCTAACAGAACTCTTATTATACTAATTTAAATATAGGGCTTTTTTGGAATTTGCGGGGGCTGTAGCTTCGTCACCCTTCAAAACTAAGAAAAACGTTTGACACATATTGAAATATAATTAAAGAGCTTTCAATTTTGCAAATAAAGAAAAAAAAATTTGAACAGGTATTCAAGTTACAGGTGTTTAAAAATAGCAAAATTGCAATTTTCGGGCCCTTATAGCTGCAAAACAGGGGACGTGACAAAAAAATTTTGTTAACCGACTTCTACTTATTTCTGAGGATCTAACTACTCCCAAAATTTCAAAACCCTAGATTGAACCGTTTGGAAGATATGTGTAGCCAAAAATTTTGCAAAAATTGAGTTTTGCATAATGGTAAATTTTAGCACCGTATGGCAACCCTAAACATTTGTTTTTTAAAAATTTATAAAGTTTATAAAACCAGCTATCTTTTGCCGTTTTCAGATTCAAAATACACGTAATATAACTTTTGTTATAACAATTTGAATATAGGGCTTTTTCCAAGTTTGGGGGGCTGCAGCTCCGTAACGGGTGGGGCTACAGAAAAAAATTCTTCTACGAAATTGTTTATTTTGTAATACCTACTCGTGGTCAAAATTTCTTTTCTCTATTTCAAACGATGTAAAAGTTTTTGTAAACATACGGACGGACAGACGGACAGACGGACAGACGGACGGACAGAGTGAAACTATATAGGCACATTTTTACAAAATTTTTTGAAAATGTGCTAAAAATGTTTTTTTTTTGTGCATCATCACAGATTCGCAGACATACCGTTTTCGTAAATACTTTACTATATAAACTTTACTATATATATGGCTACACTTTTAGTAAGTTATAAAAAAAAAAACAAATCTTTTTTAGAAATCACGATACCACAACTATGGTGGTTGATTTTTCTAATTTTTTTTCTTTTTTCATTATTTGTTCAAAACTTTATTTTCGATCTTTTTCTAGGTATTTGAATACAAGCTTTAGAGAATGCGCGATATGGTACAATGCTATTCTATATATTGTATATTTTATTTGTATACATGTAATATAGCTGCTCCTTGACAATTTGTGATACATTAAGATTTGAATGCCAGAATATTGTTTTTTTTAAGTATGACTACACTTTTATTTCAGTTCTTAATACTATTTCTAGTGTGACCATCACTGAAAAACACCAGTTCAACTACCTGTTTCACAATTTCACTAAAATAATTTTTAGTATTAAGTAGACGTTTTTCTTATTGAATTCACGTTATTTTTATTGAAATTAACTCAGCTATACTCCATGATATAAACTTATTCTTGAATGTGTTGATTGCTTCGGTATATTCATGATTCTAATACAAATGTTTTCCTTTGATAGGAATGAACATCTGCTACGAAGAAACCAAAACAATTATGGTGAATTCATTGTTTTAAGCAATCAACTCTTTTAGTTCCGAACAATTTTTTGGGAAAAAATTTTTACTTTAAAGATTCATTGCTTAGGACCATTTAGTTCTGAACTGACATTTTGGCATTTCGTCAAAAAAAAGTAGTTCTGAATTTAAAAGTTATAGGTTAACCAAATTTTTTTTCGAGAGAGAAAACAACATTCTAAACTTTTTTGATAGATACAAAAAAAATTAGCGCTTGAGTTCTTTGTAAAAAATTCTGATCGCATCCATCAAATTCGTATCGCAAACACTTGGTAATTGCGACATTCAAACCTAATTATGCTTAATCAAATATTTTAATTACTATTTGAATTACTAGGCAATCTCCTCAGCAACTTTAGTTTGGAATTTTATTTGGAATGCGAATTTCCTACTCTTGGTTAAAACATTACTATACTTCTTCAATTATCCTCCCTTTCTTATGTGATTTAAAATTCCAAACTCTTATTACATAACCTTCTTTTACTAACCCTAAATCTCACAATCAAATTCTGTTTTTTTTTTTAGCTCTTTATCAGAGGCTCAGAGGTTAGTTCCAGTAATTAGGTGCATTTGATTAAAGTTCAACATCACTCAGAAAAATTTTATACTGTTACTCTGAGTGAAATTCGATGTTGTTTTCCCCCACCCTTTTAGAAGAAAATAAAAAACCAAAAAAAAGGACAGACATGTAACTATGATATACAAATCTCATTTCTCCTTAAATGTATATGTTTAATTTGTACCGATTTATTTTTACTAAAAAAATATCAATCTGGTCACTTTTTTAAACTTCAAATAAACCTATAATTCAGATAGATCTATTTGCAATGAAAACAATTTTACTTTTATTTTTATTTTCTATTTTTTTTTTTTAAATTTTCATTCCGATTTCGAATCGTGTGCTATACATGCACCTAAGTTTGTTTGCATTTTTAAAACAATATATAAAATAAATAGCTTTAAAACAATAGGGATCAAACAACATCAAAAAACATAAACAGTAGCGCGCAAAAATGAATTTGAATTGAATTTGAACTTTATGGGGTTCCATTTAGATTTGACAACACAAAAAATACAAAAAAATAATAATAACAACAACGATAGCAGTCATATAGCAGCAGATTCAACTATAACAATAAGAATTTAAATTTTTTTTCACTATGTTATCTTTTGTTTTTTTTTTTTTTGTAAAATTTAACTAAGAAAAAGTTATTGGTATATCCCCAATAAAAGTAATAATAGATATCATATATAAGACCAGTGTAAACGAACAGTGGAACCAATTGAACCAACAAAAAAATGAAAAAGAAAAATAGTTAAAACTGATATCAATGTTATTACCTAGATTTTTTTCAGAAATCACAACTCACTTGAAAAAAAAAAACCTCAAAATTTAAATATGAAAGTCTCCATAGGTAAAGGTATGTATGCTTCAAACAAACGTAATGATTCCTTAGATTTCTTTTAGATTTGGATTCCATGGACCGGGAATATATACTCTGAAGGATTGTACCTATACTATTTTTTGTTGTTTTTATTGTTTTTTATTTTAGTTAAAAAAAGGAAGGATGCAATAATCTTTTGTAGAATGGACATAATATGTATGTTGTATGCCATTTGTTGATTTTTTTTCCACTGGTTTGGGTTGAGATTTATTTAATAGTTCATTTGAATTTTTTAGATAGTACCAAAATTATATTCTTGTTTTCGTTTTTTTGTTTAGATTTTTTTTTTTTACCTTTATAGACAGTTGTTTGTTGGTTGAACGTTTTCCATCCACAATGGATGATCGTGATAAATAAATAAAAATTCTAGAATTTAAGTTATTTTGGTTTTTTTTTTTGTAATTTTGATTATCCATGGAGCTATTCTGTGAATAAGAATTAATAAGTTTATATATATGAACGAATGATGTATATATATATATGTATATGTGAATCAAGTGAATCTATCTGGAAGGAAATAACAAATTTTCAAGGATAATTCCAAATGAATGCAGGGAATATAGAAGAAGAATTTCAGACCAATAAGTATAGATAAAAAAAATTTAAAAATAAGGAAATGAATGTTTTAATTGTAATTAACTTTAAGCAATCAGCTAACATTTTTAAAAATCATGATTTAAATATTTCAACGTGGAAACATAAGACCTCCGATATAATATAAGACTGATTTAATTTTAGAACTGCAAATATTAGCAAACCGCGACATTGCGATTTATCGGATGAAACAGCCTTATTCTAAGCCTGTTAAAAAATTCTATTAAAGATTCTGGATATTTTTGAGGATGTATTTTAATTGGTAAAGAAGAAACTTCTTAAAACACAAAACCAAAGTAATCAAAATCATTTTCCTTTGATTACCATTGGAAATTGGATTGGAAAATCTATTAGGTATACTTAGTAGTTTTAATTCATGTAAGCCTTATACAGGGTGGTGTTAACTTGAACTAACTGATTTGAAATGCTTATGATATTTTATTTCGGTTTTAAATGCGAGTATAAATTATTAAATATTTTTGAGGTTGTGGGAAAAATTGCTGCTATTTAATGCATTCCATTTTCATGTTGGTAGCTAATGGCCCTTTTGATTACATTAATTTGTCAATTTATGTTGGTATCTTCTGCTTTAGTTTCTTAATGTTTTGTGGTTTGTAAACCCGTTTTTTCAAGAAACCTCCAAAAAAAAAACTACTTTACACATTATTTTGCAAATACATTGAGAAACATTCTGATAAATAATACTACATTAGGTTTTATAAAGATGTTCACAAATATTTTCTTATAGCCTATCTAAAATTAAGCTCTCATTTCGCTCTCGTTTTGCTCTCATTAGGTAGTCAACAAAGGAGTGTCCATACATGAAAGCGTTTTTGACATTGTTTAATTTACAAATGAATTTTATGAATTAAATTAAAAAATTTACTAATTTTTTATTCTGACAATATAAATTGTTATTTTTGAATAAATATTTTTAAAGTTCAATTATTTGACATTTGAACACGTAGAGAAAGCGAAAAAGTTAAATTACTTTTTTAGTGGCTCCGTAATGGCAGCGTCAGACCTTTATATAATTCCATACGTTTAACGTTGTTTGACAGATAGCTACGTGTATAGAAAGCGAAACAAGAGTGTTCATTAAAGATCTTTATATACCGTGAATGGAAGCCACAATGTAGTAAGTGAGATAGGCAAATAATAACAAGAACTGATATGGAATCCTCATTAGCACATCAGCAACTATAAAAATTTATTTAGCTTAATCATCTCTAATTACTATATCCCCCCTGAACAATTTCATATTTTTACTTTTTTACTGTCTGGGTCGGTGTATCGAGATTATTGTGTCCTAACTAATAATTTCCCAGCAATGGTTTTAGAGAATGCATGTGATAGGTATTTAAATTAATTCCATATTTTTAAACCGATATAAGAATGTTGACCGTTTTCTGAAATTTTTAGCAAATCATATACACGAAAATCTCATTATTCTCAGCATCTTTAATGTTTTAAATTACACAAATATTTCAAGAAATGAAAGATCCAAGTTACACAGCACACTAAATCAAAATTTTTTAACTTAATATGGTCATCAAAATTAAAATTAATATTTAATTCTCAGCAAAAAAATTAATAGCGATCACTTTTTCATAATTTCTTTCCAAAGCAACAAAAAAAAAAAAAAATGCAACAGTCTGCAACATTTAATTTATTTTCTTTCGTTCATTCATTAAAAAAAAATGAAAATTATTCAACTCTCATTCATTCTAAAAGAACAAGACAAACCAAATGAACAAAATCATAAGAATGTTGTAAATTTCATTCATAAAAATTGTAGCAAATATATTACAACAACACTCATCCTTATTTTTTTGTGTTGCATTATTTGTTTTTATGTTGCATCAACATTAAACGACTGTTAAACAATTTTAAAAAGTTAATCAATTAATAAAATACAATTTACAATAATATTACCAAATGTGTGCAACATCAGCAACAACAACAACAACATCAAAACCAACAAAAATAACAACAATTTAAATGATAACAATATATACCTTATATATTTCATTAAATATTATTATCAGTAATCAACATCAATATCAATTTTTCAACAATTACAATTGGCAATAACATTTATGGTATCATTTCGTTTTAATTTTAGTTTTATTTTTTTTTTCTTTTTTTTTTTTAACTGTACAATCGTCGCGAAATTATTGCAATTATTGCACAACCAAAGAACAACAACAACAACAACAACAACAACAACAACAACAATAATAATAAGAATAAGATTAATGATGGTAAATTTTCCGGTTATAATACGGTTCGTTCCTACAAAAATGAATGAACGTTTGTTTTTTGATTTGTTTCGTCAATTTTTTATTTTTTTAATAAGAAAATTAAAAAAAAAAAATTAAAATAAAAAAAAACTTATTAATAAAAAAAAAAATCCGATGATGAACGAAAAAAACCAACCATTAATATCAATTCAGAAATTACAAAAATTACTGAATTACTAAATACAAAATTCATGTGTATATTCATCATTTTTTTTTTTTATCTTAATGGCCATAAAATTGAATTTGAACTGACAGTGGTGTAATTCACATGCGGTACGTTTTATTTAATATGCGATTAGAATTGAAGAAAGGTGATAATTTGAAGTTAAAAAGCATATTTTAGCACTTATTTAAATGTTAAAAATTTGTGGTTTAGAGTATGTTCTTCAATAGATTTAAATTTCGCTATTAATAGCTTTTCTTTAAGACGTTTCCATTATTTTTAATTCATTTCGATTTTCGATAATAACATGCGATAGGGCTATGTTATTTTGAAAAATGACAAAATGGTTTCGTTCTAAGTACACTTACAATACTTATTAATTTAATTTCTCTTAATCTTAGAAAAGCTGTAACACTTATTTAAACAACTATTAATCACATACCTACATCTAACTATTTTATTTTTTAGGTAATCAGGATTGTTAACCCTACCCCACAACTTCTTATTTAGTAGTTATTTAAAAGTAGTAATAATCTAATTTTTAATTAGATCTTTAATCCAAATTATTCCCGGAAAATTATTATACCCATAATTAATAATGTTGAAGGATTGGAAATAATTAAGAAGTTGTTCGTCTTTCCAACACTATTAGACTCATCAGTAACCATTGTAGTTGGGATCTCCTATACAAAGCTAAATTGTAGATTGTTACCATATTTATCACCGTATTTGATCACATTTTATAAGCGCTAACTGTTTAACTGTTTGGTTATAAGCCTATCTATACCATAGGTACATGTTGAAACAGGGAGTCATATAATATTCGTGTTATTATAATTGATCTTAATGAATTCCACATACAATTTGAACATGAGATAGTACTAGACCTAATAATATGTAGAAACGTCTTAGATTTTCAATAGATATAATTCTACTTTTGTTTATATAACAATATTTTGCATTTGAGTTATATGGTATTTTTTATCTGTGAGTTATATTATTCAATTAAATTATAGTTTTCAAATTATCGTTTTATATTTGTAGTTTTCAATTATGGATTAAGCCATTTATTTGAACCCAGTGGCGAATGGTAGCTGAGTCGAGTCGAAAACCAGAAAAGTTTTAAACTTTCACTGCGATTCGAACCCGAGTCTTTCGCATGAAAACTGTAACCCATTGTGCCACCCAGCTGTTAAACTGTTATTTTCATTCATAATATATATGAGAATATTAAATCAATATTAACTGAGATTCACCTTTAAAAACATTGCGTACCACCAACAATAGCATACACAATAAACCACTAATTACTTACAATTTAAAAAAGTAATAATTCCATTTCCATCCCACTAAATGACATTTTATAAAAATTTCTTAGTAATGATTTTGTTATCAAATAAATTAAAAAACTGTATTGTACATATTTGTTCTGCTTCGTTCTCAGAATATGAATGACTGATTCCTTTTTTTTTTTTCTTCAATTCTTAATTTCTATAACAAATCAAATATCAATCAATCGATTGAATTAAAATTAAAAAAAAAATTAAGTAGTTGTCCCCTGTTTTTGTTTTTTTTATTCATTTCCACATAACCGTAATGGATTACATTGCATTCGCAGACTCACCCGTCTCAAATTATTCTCAGATATTGAATGAATGGAAGTGTTTTGTTATTTCCTCTTTTGATTTATGTTTTTTTAGAAATTCATATGTTTCAATTTACAATAAAAAAAAAAAAAAACAACTCACAATTGTCCATCCTGATAATCAATACACCTTTACTCATTTTTATTTAAAAAACCATTCAGAAATTGCTACTGATTCCAAACAACTCCTGTTTTTTTTCGCAAAGGAATTTAATGATTACTTCAAAATTGGAACAGAATCGTTGAAAAAAACTATGTTAAAATTTCATGTTAAATGTAATTACGCCCGTAATTGGTTTTATTGATATAATTGGAAATTACAACAATAACAACAACAACTACAACAATAATAAAGTTTTTATTAAGTCTTGTTTGGTCTGGTCAAAAAAGCTGAGCATCATTATAGTGCATCTTCAATATATAATTGAGCAAGCACAGATGCACAGGAGTACACATAAGAGAAAATTAATCATTAAATGATTGGTTTTGTGAATCAATTTCATGTTTTGTACAGTGCAGAATTATGAATTACTTAATAAAAAATTATTATAATAATAAATAACGAATATATTATATTCTTTTTAAAATGTATTAGGTGTTCAAAATATAATAATTGTAAGTATTCGAGTTAAGTAAGGAGGTTATTAAATTTAATTGTGAAATGTATTAAACATGTCACATAATTTTATTTTAACAAGCTTATAAAACATTATCATACTTTGAACTACTGGAATTAACTTTTTTGCACTTTAATTATACTTAATTTGTCTGTGATAACTGTTTCAAGGTACATAAATTATTAAAAAAACAGGATACTTAATTTAATTATAATTAAATTAAAATGGTTGAAAGTTCAAACCTGCAATTATAACCGTTGTACATTTATATAACCCCCTACAACATGAGTTAACTCCTTTCTCTACTAAATTTTAGGGTAGGTTAATAAAATTAAAAGCATTAATTGAAGTTTATATTATCTAACAATCACTAATTTCTACCACTTTTGTAAGTTTTTGTTTTAATACTTAATTTAGTGGATATACGATATCACATTTTCATCATGATCTTCAACACATTCAACTCAAATTTGATTACCGTAATATCATCGGCGACGCTTGGTGATCAAAATACTTTATTTTGGAACGGTTTGATTGTTTTAATATGAAGATGCTTATCGTAAGATGCTTAGCCGGCGAGCAGGCCTTGGATAAAAAAAACAGAGAAAAACTGCTGAACATATATTTTTTTCTTCTTTTCAATAATGTCCGGAATACGATGAAATTTTTCTATTGTTGAATTCCTCTTTCTTAATCCCAAAGTGATTTGGGATGATAATAAGGTTTTCAATCAAAGGTTGAAGTTGTGTTAGAAGCAGTTTTTCAAACAATTTAGAAAACGGTGGTGGTAATGAGATCGGTCTATATTATCCTTCAATAAGCTTGCAAGAATATGCCTTAGTTTAAATGTTACATATATGATATTTAAGATGTTTGTTTATTTTGGAAAGAAATAGGATAATAAATGAGAGCTTAAATCGAACTTAAATAGGTTCTTTTTGAAAAGCTGCAGAAAAATAAAATAAAAAAAAAAATTAGGCCATTAAAATTGTAAAATAGGCCATTTTCGACAGAGGAGAAAGCATTAGACTCGAACGTGCTCTTAACAAATAAGTTATTACAAACGGTTTTAAGCCTCCGAGAAATTTGGAAGCCCTTCTGTTGCAATGTTAGGATCATTACCTTTAAGATCTGTAAAAGATAAATAATGCTTTAATATTTTGATAGGTGTGAAGTGGAGATTAAATGGATTTGTACGTAACCAATTAGCCGTAATGCGCAACTTTGATTTTTTTTTTCAAGATAACCTAATGAAGTTTAATGTGCGCCAGCCCAAATGCCAAAATTATACTCCATCTGGTTCTGCCTCAGAATTATACTCCATCTTAAACCGAATCTAAGCTTTATAGGTATTGGATAAATCTCTTGGAAGCTTCGGATTGGGAATAAAAACCCAAACATGTAGCCAAATTATATATTATAATGAATAAAAGTATTTTTATTTTTTTTTTTTAAATAAACAATCTTCTTCTATATTTAATTCTCCAAGAGTTTTTACTTTTAATTTCTTTTTAACGTAGGTATTTACTAAAAAAAAGTCTTGAGACAAAACCAAATTACCCAATTAGCTACGAAATAAAAAATTTAAACACTTATTTTAATTAAAACATTTGGCTTTGAATTAAATCTGAGGTTATTTGAATGACTTCAAATATATTTTTTTTTTTCGAATAAAAAGTTTAACTTTGCAAAATATTGAAAAAAAAAAAATTAAAACATAAAATTTAGAATCAAATTCATAACAAACACATTTTTTTCACCAAAACATTTAGAAAAAAAAAATTTGCCAAAATTCATTGAATGGAAACCAAAAATATTTTGAAAAAATAAAAAAACAAAATAACATAAAATCTAAACAACGAAGAAGTTACAGTCCAATTTCCAAGAAATCAACTGTAATACAATTTTTGTTGTCGCAAAACAAAATAATGAATTTGTATTACATTTTTACAAACATACAAAAAAAAGACAATAAAAAAAAAATATTTTCTTTTGTCTTGAAAAATTTGAGACAACAAAAAAATCAGAACTTTGTTTATTTTTTAGTTCTTTGAATTGAATTTGACATAAAATGTTGAACCGTTTTTTTTTTTGAAAGCAAAATTGATAATAAAAGGAAACAACAAATAACAAACTCTTAAAAAAACGCACATAAAAATATGCGCAAAGGATATAAAAATAACGGTATTATATTCAATCAAATATAAGATTGATATAAAAAAATTTAAGTTTTGAAATATCTATTACCGCAGGACTTTGTTTTTTACAACAAATACAAGAATATATGATGCCTTATAATATTTCAAAATAAGATTCTATTCTTCTTTACTCATCCCAATTTCTTTCCAAGGTTCGGTTCCGTTAATTGGGGTTTCACTGCATAACTGAAAAGACATCGATTTCTTTTGATTACGTATATCCCTTAGGAGTTTTCAAACTAATGTAAAATAAGTTTACGATTTATCCAATCTGCAATATGCAATGTAAGTGCGTCGCTGACGTAGTTGGTAGGCATTTGACTTTCTAAACGAGAAGCGGGATCTACAATTGTACAGGTCATGTTTAGTTAAAAAAAAAATAATTGAAAAATAATTTTTCTTTACGAATCCCCATGGTGACCATATAATATAAATATACAAATATATAATATAAACAAAATAATTATTAATATCCTAATATTATAAATTAACGAAAAGTATTTATTTTAAGAAGTCTAAATATCAAATAGGCCAAGGACTGTTATAATATCAGGCAATATTTACAATTGTCAAACAAACAAAACTTCTGTTCCAAGTTTAAATTTCAAAATTGTCACACCACACATTCAAAGTCTGTACAACATTTATATAATTACAAAAACAACAACAACAACAACAACAAATGAATAAAATTTTGCAAAGAAAAAAAAAATATATTTTTTAAATCATTCGAAATTTAAGCGCAAATGTCAGTTTGGAATGCAGTGATGAAACTAAAAATGAAAAAAAAAAATAAACTAAAAATACCATGAGCAACAAATAACCAAAAAAAGTCATCAAAAATACTGAACATAAATCTTCAAAATGTTGAATTTGCAATGTACGCTATACTCGCGTCTCATTTTTTTTTTTTTTTTAATGTTTATCATTTCATTGAATAACTGAGACTTGCTGACTTGGTTTTAATATGCATGTACAAAATGACATTGGCTAGCAATGCAAAAAAAAAAAAACGAAAAAAACACAAGAAATTAAAATTTGAAGAAGTCCAAACGTCCAGCCAACTAACAAAAATGTGATTCTGCTATTTTATTCCTTTTTAGGACATTTTAAAAAAACCTTTAAGAATGTGCTGCTATAATTCGATTCATCCGCCTGTCCATTTGTTTACAAAACTTTTATATCGTTTAAAATAAAAAAAAGAAGTTATGCGAAACTTAGTTTTTGCAAAATTATTGACCTCTTATATAAGTTAACACACGCATCTGATTCATATTCATATTACCACCACACTAATAAACCAACTTAATAACACGACACCAAATTTATATTCATACAAATTATTAATTTAAATATCAAATGCAAACTTTTATATACCAATTGTTCAAAAGGATATACTAAATTTAACATTACGCTTGAGACGAAGGGAAGGAGGTCGGGGAAATATAGACTCAAGGGTAAGGATCGAATAGTCGGTGGAGTGGAAGAGGTTCAAAGAGATAGCTGAAAGCCTAATAAGTTGTGTATTTAAAATTGTGCCAAAAGTAATTAACTAGATGATATAATGTCTATACAACGGTCATGCGGGTATCCCAGGGTTAACACAGTCTACTCTACTACACTTTGCCTCGTTTTTTAATTATAAAAGATTTCCTTAAAATTGAGGAAAGCGTTTCTTGATTTTTTATAATTTTTATTATAAAATAAATTTCTCTTTACCCAAAACTTAATATGCAAAATTATTTTATTTGGAAAATGCGCTTTTTTAAAAGACCCTTGGTTTTTTTATTCCTAGTTTTTTTGATGGATTTCCTTCATTCTACATACTTTACTTGATTGTTGCTATCATCCCATTCATTTGGATTGTTTTTTTAATTTTTTTTTTAAATGAAATTGAATTGAGGATTTCATCATTATGATGATGGCGATATATTTTTCCTTTTTTTTTATACCATTATTTTCATTCTAAAGAGAAGAAACTTAGAGGAGACGATCGAAAAATATTCTATTCAATATTCAATTTTTTGGTCCCTGATCGTCTTTGTTTTAAAAACCAAAATTGATTATTTTCTTTTTGTTTTTATTATTATTATTGTTATTATTTTTGTTGTAGTGCAGTTGATGAAGAATTGATTTTTCGTGGATTTATGGATACATCCGTCCACGCAGTCGCAAATATCTGTGACTTAATGGCTACAAAAAAAACTAAAAAAAAAAAAATTTAAAATTGAATTGAATCTAAAAAAAAAATCTACGGTTCAAGAAAAATTGCTTAAAATAAATTAAAAAAAAATGGAATGGATGATGATGGAAGCAAAGCAACAAAAAAGGAAAAAAAAAATAAAATAAGTTTCCATAATTCCATGCTTTACCAATTCCTATCAATTTTTTTTTTATTTAAGTTTTGTTTTTTTTTCTGATTTTTTTCAATTCATCAGATCTTTGGTTTTCTTCATCTTCTTCTCATTCTTTAGTTTTTGTGTTTTTTTTTTTGTTTTGATTTAAGATTGACGACCGATTCTGATTTGACGAGACATTGACATGCAATCGATATTGCATATATATATATATATATATATACATATATATACATAAAACAAAGAAGAAAAAAACAAGTAAATAAACAGCAGAAGCAGCATCAGAAGCAGCAACCAACAACAATAACAACAATCAATAATGATCAAGTAAGGATCATCAAAACGAAGAAATTTTTGATTATAATTAAATTAATTTTTTTTTTATATTCTGCTTCTATGTTTGGCCCATGAACTCGAGCCCTTTTTTTTTTTAAATCCCCACATATGTTGAAAAAACAATAGGAATTATAAAAAAAAGAAAAAAAAAAAACACAATTCATATTTAAAATTTTTTCTATATACGTGTATATTCAATGATGTCCTGTATTGTTTCATATGATCATTATTTGTTTATATTATACTCGATCCAATGAATCTCAATCGTCTGTAATATCGTAAATTTATTATCAAAATAAAACAAAACAAATAGCAAAAAAAAATGTTAAGCATATGTAAAAAAAAAAAAAAAAAAAATAGTTAAAAGTTTGATAAAAAGGAATCCTTCATATATACACAGTAACTATCATCTGAATCAGAATTCAGATCTTCAAAACAAAAAACAAAGTAAAGCAATCCTCATCTTAAATAAATAGAGATTGCGTATATTGTTGCGTCTATACTTATCCAAATTGCATCAAATTTTAAGTATTGGCATTGAAGTGAAATAAATGTAGGCATTTATTTCAAGAATTAATAATATATTCAATTTTTTTTTTTTTTTTTTTAAATTTAATTCTAGAAAAGAAAAAACAAAACAACATACAATAGTAGAAAAATAGTATAAAAGACTCTTAAATTATTGTGAATATATTAAGTATGGGGGTGATGATAGATATGCGTTTTAAGTAATTTAAAATTTAAAAAGATTATAGCTAACAATGTTAAATATAGACAGATTTATCAAAAATGTTAATAATCGTCAGAGTTATCTTCATTCTTTAATTTTTTTTGTACAATTTTGATTTATTTTAAACGATTCTTCAATACAATGGTGAAAACCAATATGAATTTTAAAATTTTCTTGATTTTTTTAAATTGAAAAAAGAAGTTGTAGATTAATTTGGAAAGCGATAATAGAAAATTTATTTTCATAACCTAAATTGGCGAAACACAAAATACAAAACTTTAATATTACAGTTTCCTTTAATGATACAGTTTCTGCCTTAAGTTTTCCGTTGTACATCAGTTAAAAAATGAGTAAATTCCTAAAGGCCTTTATAATTGTTAAAACTTGTTACAATATCTTATGTACATAATTTTTCTATATTAATACTTATTATAATTGTATATTAAATAAACTAAAAATTGTGAGACTAATATACTTACTATTGTATTTTATGTATTATTATATATTATTTCCAAAAAGCCTTTGATTGTATAAGCAGAAAAGCTATATGGAAAGCCCTTAGTAATCGAAATGTACCCGAAAAATTAATACAATTGATCAGAACATGTATTCATCACCAACGTAGGAGTAAACAGGGTTCGCCACTGTCACCAAACCACTTCACAGTAGTGCTAGATGACATCATGAAAGAGATCAGTTTCAAAAGAATTAGAATAACATGGAATCTCTTCAGGCAATTAGAAGATCTAGATTATGTCGATGACATCTACGTGCAATCACATACAATAAATAACATGCAAGCTAAAATAGCATCAACAATTCACGTCATCCGGTGATAAGCAAAACACCATTCGGATAAGTTCCACTACCTAGACTGCATTATAAATAACAGCGGCAACATAAACGTCGGCAAGGGCAATTTTCGGTCGCTTACAGTATATATGGAAAAACACTCAAATGTCCTGGGGTACAAATTTGAGAATATTCGACCTGCGTGAAGACCAACTTAACATATGGAAGTGAAACCTGATTAGTTACGACATAAATTACACAGAAACTACAGGTATTCATTATAAAATGTCTAAGAATCATATGCAGAGTATGAAAGCACAAGATTGGAGCCCAGTAAGGAACCCGAAGACGAGGCTGCCACAATAACATCTGAAGGCGAAAGATATTAGAAGAACTGACCCCAACTGGAAAAACATGGAAGGAAGCAAAAATAACTGATCCGAATAGAGACAGATGAACACGTCTAGTAGATATCCTGGGAGCATAGGATATGCAATAATAAGGACAAAAAAAAAATATTATATGACATATGCAACACAACACACTTTTGAGTGAGCACTCTATTTCCTAGTTCCTTTACAAAATATAATTTTTGTTATTATTTAAGATGGGTAACGTCTTAATTTGAGATCTTGACACATATAAATCTAAAAATTCAAAGTCCCGCCTCTCAAAATATCGTACTTCAAAATCCCAGCATATAAAAATATCCGCCTTCACTACAAGATTCCGAAAACTTAACTTTTTAATATAAATTATATATAAAGTTATTTTCGAATACAATAAAATTCGTGCTCAATGGCTCATCGTTGAAAAATGTGCCTAACATGTTTAAAAGTCTCCTAGTTGGTTCTAAAATCAAGGTATTAGTAATATGTTTCGCTGCAGCTCTATATTGTAGACCAAACTTTGTTTATAATATAGCTATGAATATATGAATATAAGTAAATAAATTATATTTCAATTATTTAGGTTGCAACTCAAAGTAAAAAGGAACCTATACTCTAAATTTCAAATTGTGGTTTCGTTTCGAAAGTTTTAGCAGCACATACTCGAAAATAATCTATTAATAACTAAATTAATAAATTAAATTAAAAAATTTAAAAAATTAATTCATAATAAATAAATTTATGGTGTTTTAACTAGGGGAACATAGCTTTGCTGGATGTTTTTCATGTCGACGATTTTAAATGCTTGAATTTTGTTTGCACCATTTGTTCTTAGTTAATTAGGCCATGAATTTATATATTGTGTTTTTTTTAGTTTATATTTAAAACTAAAATACATATATACAAATATAAATATTAATTTAAATTAAGTATATTTTGTAAATATTTCAACAACTCTTTAAATCTCAAAAGAACATCAAATAAACAAAATGATAATATAAAAATCCTTTAAAGCCTTTAAACATTTTTAAAATCCTTCGAAAAGGATATTAATACATGTATTTCAATATACCTTCTAAAAACTCATCGTAACTAAAATAATTTGACAAAAATTGAGTAAATTGTTACATTTTATTTATACTACAGGTGAATTTTCTATATGTATATTTCAACAAATATATCTACTGCTCACCCCAACCTTCATTTATTTTCGAAATAAAATGCAAAAAAAAATGTGAAATTTCATCCCTTGAAGGAAATGAAAATGAAGTGAAAATTGAACGAATCATTTTATTTTGTTTTACTTGTTCTTTTTTTTAAAACTGAATAAATTCTAAGCAAAAAATTTAAATTTGCTAGTCAAATTGTATTTAAAATTTTCTTTGCTTTTTTTTATTTTCTAAAAATTTTTAACCCCTTTTTCATACTTTTAACACTTATCTATATATTATAAGTGTATAGATCTGTCAGTACCATGCACAGTTTCAATATCATTTTCTAACTATTAACAATTTATAAAGGTAAATATGAAATATTTGTAAAATGTTGGTGTACTAAATAATAGAGTCAGTTAATATTTGATTTGAATGTTATGAAGTAAAAGTGTGGAGAGTAGAAAGACGAGCGCAAACTTCGGAGCTTACGATCTTCAGGAAGGCAGATAAGCGGAGCTTCAGAAATGCAAGCGCAAACATCCTGTGCGAATTCATTTGAAGAAGATAAGTAAAATTGTTTACTTGTTGTTACAGTGCTTAATTGTTCATAGAGTCAGTTGGTATTTTATTTTAAATAGGTAAAGTAAAAGTAAAAGTGGGGAGAATAAAAAGGGTAGATTTCGGAGCTTAAGAGCTTTGGGAAGCCAGAGATGCAGAACTTCAGAAATGTAAGCGCAGACAGTTTGCTGCTGATATGCATCTGAAAAAGATAAGTTAAAGTGTTTACATGTTGTTACAGTGCTTAATTGTTCATAGAGTCATTTGGTAATTTATTTTAAATGTTGCCTAAGTAAAAGTGTGGAAACTAAAACGGTGATCGCAGATTTCAGAGTTTAAGAGCTTCAGGAAGGCAGAAAAGCAAAGCTTCAGAAGTGCAAGCGCAGATATATTGCAGTGAATATCCATTTGAAGAAGATAAGTAAAAGTGCATTTCCTAAGTGTTAGTAAATTTTAACAGTTATAATTCTTCGAATCTTTCACTATTTGGGTTTCAAAATATTAAGTTATTTGATATAAATATCTAAAAACTATTTCAAGAAATAGGATTTTAGAAACGAATATTTTTGAAAGAATAGTAAAAATTCAATCCAGCTTCCATATTATTTTACATCCCACTTTAAAAATGATTATAGTATTGAACAAAATAGAATAGACCTAAAAAGAAATAAATAACATATTATCGCTTGAAGGCTTTAAAGCTCGCAACAAGAAAAATGCAAATTGAGTTTTCAACAGAAAATTTAATCCTTTATTTCTTTAATAATTCCTCTGTCTCCTCCCTCTCAGTTTATTACTTTCTTCAATCTTCAGAAAATGCTTGAGAGATGAAATGAAAAATTATTGAAAAAAAATTTTAACAATGAAGAATTTTTTTTTTTATTTTCTTTGTAAAAAATTTTTTTATATTTTGAATTCTAAACAATTCGATTTGAGGAAATTGTTTTAAAATTTTAGAAAAATTATTATATAACGTTCTTTTTATTAAAAGTTAAAGATTGGTCTCAGCTGACAACACACTTAAGTACAGAAATTTCATAAACAGTAGTCAATTGATTAATCGATTTATTAATTTAAGGATGGAGTTACATTTGCTGTAAAATATGTGTTACATAAAATATAACTTTTGATAGAAGAAGATCACAATTAATATATTTCCTCTGCACCTTAATATAATTAAAAAAGTCAGGCGCTGTTAAATCCGTTGAACGTGGGACCAATTGAAATCGCTTCTGCGTTAAATAATTCATAAAATTAAATTCAGCAATTGTTGATCGCTATTCTGTTGTGTTCTGTTTCATTTCCAATTCCCCAAGTTTTCTTCACAAAATCCTGAAATAAAAATAAAAACTATAAATAAATTTAAAAAGTTAATAAACATTCAAACCATATCGGTCGTTTTGCGCACACTTTGTATATATAGATTTGAATTTTAACACAATCATTAATCAATCTTTTAAATTAATCTTGTATAATATTTTTTTTAAAGTAAATAACGAAATCTGTCGGAAATGCAGTTAAACAAATTATTTGGTATAAAGCTTCAAATCCCTTTAAACTGTTGACAAAATGTCAAAATGAGATAATTGGTGCAATTTTTAAAATAGAAGGTGTTTAAAATTTGCAAAATTTCAATTCTTAAAATATTAAAAATAGGAAAAAAAAGTTAAATGATTCAACGAAACACAAAAATTAAATTCGAGTAGATAGCTACTTATTTCATTTTAAAATAAAATGTTTAAATTTTTTCTTTTAGCTTTTACAGACCATAGTTTTGGAAGATAGGAGAATTTGTTTTTTAGAATTGGTTTATACTTGGTACAATATTAGAAAAAAATTTTAAAATAATTTAAAATATCAGAATTATATCATCTAGCAATATATGAAATGGACCTTATTAATTATAGCCATAGATAACTAATTAGGTAGTAAACTAAACTTTTTCTTTTTCGCATCCTTATTATTTGAAATTAAATATTAAAAGTTTCTTTGCATACGATTTAAAACGCATAACATACTTACAAAGGAATTGATTGCAAATTCAAAAACCAGTAAAACCAATATAAAAAAAAGCAATTTAATTAGTACTAAATATAATAATATTACCAAATTTTTTTTAACAAATTATAATCTATATTTAAAAAAAAAAATTAAATCATACGCACACGCCGAGAGATAATAATTCTAAAACCAAAAAATTGTAACAAAGAAAAACATTCTTATTTCTTTTTCGACAATAACAAACAAAAATATTGAATATTAAACCTACAAAGCGAGAACTTAAAAAATTTTTTTTGAAAGGCTCACAAAGTATAGAGCATTAAAATAAAAAAAATTGGCTCGCTCTTCATGAGCAACATAAAGAACAACAAGATATGAGCTCTTTGTTTGGTGAGCAATATAAAAAAAAAAAGAAATGAGCTCTGCGTGCGAGCAAGAGCAAAAAAAAATTTTTTTTTGTATATACCAAAGTATTATAAGAAATTTTTTATTGCATCTCGCTCTTTGAGAGCAGAACATAAAAATAAAAAATAAGAATAAAACTGTACAAGAGCTCTTTATGATTATCTTGTAAACAAACCCTTGAGAGATACACAAAAATTTTTATTTGTATTGCTCGATACGAGCAGTCTTTTGAAATTTTTTGTTAATAAATTGTATATACCGAGCACTGTATGAGAGCTCATGAGCGATAAAATCAAACCTTGCTTTAAATACCAAATTTATAATTCATAATATAATAATTCATAGTTGATTAGAAAAACAATATTTAATAAAAAAGATACAATAATGTTTTACTATTAAAAAAATAAAGAAAAAAATTTCATATTAAAAAAGCATTTCAAAATTAAACATTAAAATAACAATTTAAAACCAAAGAAATTAAAAATTAACAGTAAAAATTAAAATTAAACATTTACAATGAAGATCAACATTTAAAAATCAAAAATAATTAAAAATTAAATTTTTTTTATAGAACTAACGACTCATATAAGATAACTTTTACAAAAATATATCACTGTTTAAGTAATAAATTAAGGTATATTAATTAAATTGAACGTCTGTTTCTTTAAAACTGTGATTGATTAATATAAATTAACTATAAATATTTTTTTAATTATTCATAATTCTAAAACTCTTTAAAATTACTAATAATTAATAATTATAGCAATAAGTGAAAGCAATTTAAAATAATCGTCTATTAAATAAATTTTATAATTCTAATTTTAAACTATATCAAGCTATACACTTTACTTTCATTTTTAACATCTAATTAATTTTTTATTCATATCTAATAATCAAACAGGCATACTTTCACATTTGAAAGCAATTTTAAACGTCTAGACATTTTAAATATTTTCCAAAAGGAAAATTATAAAATAATTTTTATGTAAATTATATAGTTTGAAAATATGAAATTAAACACTACTTAGTACTCAAATCTATGCAAACTATTATAAATAAAAATTGTCTCTATCAATTAAATGTTGCATATGATATTATTTATTGGTATGTAATATTTTTTTTTCTAGCTGATATAAAAATTGTATGTCATGAGATGAATTTTTGAATAAAATAAAAATTTTTCATACTGAATTATATCGAATAAAAACATTTAACTGAGTTGAAAAACCGATTGAAAATTTTGTAATAAATTTTTTAATATAATTTGAAACTTCAAACTGAAAAAGCAAATGACGATCTTTAGCAGGAAAAAAATTTAAGAGATAAAGAGGTTCTCATCATTCGCCGGCAGCAAAAAATTATTCAGTTTTGTTGTCGTGTAAACTAATAGATTACTAGAAAAGATGCAAACAAAATTATAAATACTTTTGTTAAACAAAATTTGTATTTACAAAAATTCGTCTAAAACGAATGTAATTAATAAGTTCTTAGTATCTACTTTCAAAAGCAATATACACATATATATATATATAAACTTAAAAGATAAAACCATACCATCCAATTCCAAATACCATACCAAACCATCTTATATAGGTCAAAAAAACAAAGATATTTTTTCTAGCACAAACAACGAGGGATCATCCCTACACAGTTGAGCGTAACGCAGGTTATTGAAATTTGTTTGTCATGCGCTCATCACTTTTATGGAACCAGATTCCACCAAATTTGTTCTCCAAATTTGATAATGAATATGTGTACAATTTAGCTAAATTTAAGAAGAACATTAACTTAACTTATCTTTCTTCTTCTTAATATCCCATCTAATTTTGCTTATCGCCCATAATCCAACAATTTCTAATAGCCTTCACAATAATCTGCACCAAACTGTAAAATTGTATCACAAGTCCCTTCCTAAAGTTTAGTTCGAAAATAGTGTGGTTTTTATGTGTTACACTACCCAAAGGAACACCGCACAGTTTAAATACATTGCTTTCGAGGATTTCCATTCCGTAAAAAAAAAAATCTTTTAAAAATGTCCATGATGTTCCAACACGGGCTAACGGAACATAAAAATAACACAACTCCACATTTAAGGACTAAATAAATATTCTTAGTAAATTGTATCAGTTTAGAGTATAGAGAGTTTTTCATTAGCGTGTTGTGGGCTAAACGAAAGTTGAAAATCAACCAAAAATAGTTCTGAAGAGCGGGAATCTGTTTTTAACGATTTCCCAGATAACCGCCTTCAAAGGAATTTCGTTCATTTTTTAAAGAAGCAGCAACATCTTCATCCCTGTAAAACGTAGTGGATTCATTCAAATATCGATGACCCGAATCCATTTAGGACACTAAGGAGACACCTTGTATAGTTTTGGTGTTAATCAGATTTATTCTATGTAGCTGTAAAATAAAATCCGTACCGAATATAGATTGAGGTTAGTAATTATTATTATTATTAATATATTTGTCTAGGAAATGAGGTGTAACAAACGCATTCAATTAAATATTCAATTAAAAAAAAATTAAATATTAATGTTTTGTTGAATGTGTTTTATTTTAGAAAATAAAATATCCAAAATTATCATAAGCAGGCCAAAATATATTTTATTTATTTTATGAATTAGTTCATTTTAGTTTTAAAAATCACACAAGATTTTCTGGAAATTTTAAATAAATTGTAAAACATTTTGGTATTAAAAACCTAGACTATGCTTTACAGCATCATTCCTGTTATAAGTCTTCATTAATTTCAGTGAAATACTTAATGATATAGGCCCAATGAACGCTTTGGTGCTCTGCTTGCTTTTCTTTGAAAAGCAAATTAACCAAGCAAAGTAACCAAAGCAGTTTCAAAGTTTCCCTCATGTTTTAAATAAAGTTTCACTCCCTCATGCCAAATGAAATGCAATCAAACAAAATATTTTTTTTTAACTTAATTAGGTATAATAAAAAAAATCAAAAAATAAAATTTATAATTTGCATTTAATAATGCAAAACTCAACATTTATTTAATACAATTTTATGCCCATTAAATGCATGTTGAGTTGAGTTGAGTTACATTATAGAATGTTGGCAGCAAATAAGTACATATTTCGATTTGAATATAAAAACGAGGAAGAATGTAGTAGAGTAGACTGTGTCAACTCTGGGATACCCGTATGACCGTAACATATACATTATATCATTTGGCTAATTACTTTTGGCAGTTTTTCAAACATACTTTATTAAGTTTAGTGGAATACTCATATAAAAGAAGGAGTTGTATGGCAGCTACTCGAACACTCTGCAATAGACCAACCAAATTTTGCTGTAAACTTGGCCAATACACTAAACTATTTTTGGCAAAATTTCAGACACCCAGCTTCATTAGGTGGAGAGTAATGCTTATATAAAGTAGGAAGTTGTATGGCAGCTACACGAACCCACTGCAGGAGACCAACCAAATTTTGCAGAAACTTTGGCCATAAAACTAAACTACTTTTGGCAAAATTTCAGACACGCAGCTGTAATAGGAACAGAGAAATAATCATATAAAAAAAGAAGTTGTATGGCAGCTACCCGAACCCATGGACCAAAATGGCTGGATTTAAATAGCGATGATGGCTATTGCAAAAAAATGAATTTGCGAAAATTTAAAGATTCTAGCTCCTTTAGTTTTTGAGTTATCGTGCGGACGGACGGACAGACGGACGGACAGACGGACAGACGGACAGACGGACAGACGGACGGACATACATAGCTAAATCGATTTATTTTTCGATTCTGATCCGATCCATACACTTGAGTCTATACCTACCCCCCCTCCTTCTCTGCGTCACAAACGTAATGGCAAATTTATTATACCCTTTGACTATATAGTCATACGGGTATAAAAAGTTATAAAACAATATATGTACAAGCTTAGCAACATTTTTTAAATATATTTATACAAAAATTAATATATAGAGAAACAGATCAAATAAAATAAATCTATAAAAAATTTTTAAATCTTTTATTTACA
Source organism: Dolichopus griseipennis (assembly GCA_963082915.1). NCBI lineage: Eukaryota > Metazoa > Arthropoda > Insecta > Diptera > Dolichopodidae > Dolichopus > Dolichopus griseipennis. The sequence continues at coordinate 106,391,529 of OY720443.1, read as the reverse complement.
AATTTATCAATTTTAAATATTTAAAACTAAAAAAAGTACGTAATTTAATAAAAAACAAGTAAAGAAACAGTCAGTCGGTGCAACCGACTTAGAAATACCCTACACCTATTTGGTTCAAATTTAAGGACATATCCATAAGTCATTTTAACACCATAGAAGCTGTTATTAATTTGATCGTAAGACATAGCTAACCAAATTAACTGTATAATACTAAAAACATTTTCTAATTACCCTATCTATTAAAAAATACTACAAATTCTTACTAATTTATCTATTTAAAAATATTAAAAAACAAACAAACTTGAAATAAATGAAAATATATTTATTCCAATTCAATTACAAAATGAAAAAATTCTAATTATTAAATTTTGTGATAAAAAGATAATCAAAGCATAATATATTTAATAATCCAAATTTTTAAAAATTGCAATTATTTTAAATGGTTAGTTTATATACCTAATAGAAAAGCTTATAAACGCAAAATATGCAATAAATGTATTTCTAAAATACAATTAAAAATTTACACCTTTTCATATAATTCATTTAAATATAAAAATAAATTTTACATAAATGCAGCAAGTACCTTTGAACATAGCTGAACCACTACAATTAAGTCTAGATTTCGGAGCAACATAGGACATAGGAAATATATTCTTTGGCTTCGAAATTAAACTCGACCACAACCAATTCCCATGGTACTTTCATTACTAGTAACCTACTGTTAAATTTCATCAAAATACCGGCATTATTTTTTGAGTTATGGTGTTTGTAAGATATATGTTTGTTAGTCCTTGAACTTTTCAAGAGTTCCAGGACCCGAAATTATGGTGCGATTTCGCCCATATGCAGTCCCGTCATACTTTCAATACTAGTTAACCCTTGTACACAAATGGAACGCTCTATCTTAATTTTAAGTTACTAGTTTTATTAATTTCGATGATAAGCTTTTACACATTGGGGGGTCTAAGAGAGGTTCTGAACCACCACTCTAATTGATCCCAAATTAGGGGGGCACGCAAGAAATAGTAAAGAACACCCTTGTGGCAAATTGGAAGCTTCTACATTTGTTTCAAGTTACTATTTTTATTAATTTCGAAAATATGCTTTAAGGGCCTAAGAACTGAGTGGCTGGTCCCCGATCCACTACTCCAATGTGGCCCAAATTTCAAAGACACTTACGAAATAGGAAGGGACACCCTGATACCAAATTTGGAGGTTCTATCTTCATTGGTTTTGGAATTATGCTCGTTTGGCCTAAATTCGATCAAAAAGTTCTAAGTTCCGAACCCATTGTCCAATCCTCACCGTACGTAATCACCGCCGTAGTTTTGCTGCCAAAAACCTACAGTACCAATTTCATGAAGATAGCCTCATTAGTTGTTGAGTTATCGTGATTTTTTATATATGTTCCTTAGCCCTGACATCGATTAAAAGGTCCGGAATCCGAACCGTTGGGCTGATTTCGCCCTTATATAGTCCGCGCTGTACTTATAGTACTAGTTAACCCTTGTACACAATTTGAACGGTCTATCCTAATTTTAAGTAACTATTTTTAGTAATTTCGATTATAAGCCTTTAAAACTTGGGAGGTCTGAGAGGGTACAGAACCACCACTCCAGTTGATCCCAAATTAGGGGAACACGCAAGAGATAGTAAAGAACACCCTTGTGGCAAATTGGAAGCTTCTACATTTTTTCAAGTTGTTATCTTTATTAATTTTAAAGATATGCTTTAAGGTCTTCGGAAATGTGTGGCTGGTCCCCGACCCACTACTCCAATGGGACCCAAATTCACAAGACACTTAGGAAATAGGAAGGGACACCCTGATACTAAATTTGGAGGTTCTATCTTCATTGGTTTCGGAATTATGCTAGTTTGGCCTAAATTCGATCAAAAAGTTCTAGGTTCCGAACCCATGGTCCAATCCCGACCTTACGCAATTCCCGAAGTAGTTTCATTACTAGTAACCTACAGCACAAATTTGATGAAGATAGCGTCATTAGTTGTTGAGTTATCGTGATTTTTTATATTTGTTCGTTAGCCCTGAAACCGATTAAAAGGTCCAGAATCCGAACCCATGGGCCGATTTCGCCAATATGCAATCCCCGCCGTACTTTCAGTCCTAGTAACCTACAGTTAAAATTTCATCAAGATAGCTCCATTATTTTTTGAGTTATCGTGCCTACGGACGGACGGACGGACGGACGGACATGGCTATATCGACTAAGGCGGTCACGCTGATCACAAATATATATACTTTTCCATATCTAGCTCGCTTCCTTTAGGTGGTTACAAACACCATACCAAAGTTAATATACCCCTTTACCTATTCTATAGGTGTAGGGTATAAAAAAATGTAAACTGAAATTAAACAAAATTTCACCAAGAAGGGATTTGAACTAACAACCCTTACATTTTATCAAATTCAAAACATACAAAAGGTAGACTACATATTTTATTCATCTTCAAATTTTAAGAATAAAACAAGAAATTATATTCGTTAAGTTATTTGTTTGTTTTTTTGTGTATCTATTACTAGAATCGAAGCATAATCTGCATATACAATATGTGTAAATAATGAAATTAGAAATTAATTAAGAACTCAATTAGAAAAAAGTTTTTCTTTCAATTGACCTTCCGTCATTCTGTGACGGGGCAACAGCTAGTAATATTATAAAAATCTTAATTGGCTAATAGAAAAATCAAACTTAATTTGATTTAATTAGAACTCATTCTTAACATATTATATTAAATCCCCTTCAAATAACAGGACTTAAAGTTTTTACTGAATATAAATTCTCTGAAAAGTCAATATTAAAAAACCGTTTTAAAAAAAATTCTTAACCTCATTTAAAAAAAAAAAATTTTATAAATTGCTATAAAATCCATTCATTCGTCTCGAATTCTTATTCTAAAAATAATTCACCCATTGTTTGAAAAAGTCAAGAATCGAAACAATAATAAAAAAAAACAATCAAAACAATTTAACAAATAGTTGTCCCTTTTTTCAAACTATTTCAAATATTTGATATCATTTTTTATTTTTTTTTTATTTTGTTTGGAACAAGTCAACCTCGTGCCTAACACAATCCTATCATCCGTCAATTTATATCTGTATCATTTTGCAAAATAAAATTCTTTTAATTTTTTTTTATTAAATATTTTCTGATTTTCTTGTTAAAAATGAAAATATCTTAAATAGCAGATATTTATAATAATTTAGAATCAAGACGAGGACGACTCTTTTAGAAGAGTTCCTGTAAAAAATTATGGAAATAAATTGTGGTGTTTATGAATTCAAAATCTCATCTCTAATTTTTGTTTTTTGATTAGTTTAAATTACATTTTTCTCGGAACATTTTGATTTTAAATTTTTGTAAAAGGCTACATAAGTAATTTTATTAATTAATTTTTTTCTGACTATACCCACCCTGTAGGCCAAAAGTCATCAATACGAAATTGGACCTTTAAATGGGCGTTTTGCATAACAACACGCAAAGTATCAGACTCTATTACCGAGTATTCACAGTTTAAATATTGTGCTGCGTTTATAGTTTGAGGTGTGTTCACAAATACTCGTTCTTACAGATAACCCCATAGGAAATAATCTGGCGCGGTTAAAATTGAATCTTGAATTTCTTAACATAATTTGGTCATCAAAAATGTCACTTAGAAAAGTAATTGTGGCACAGGCCATATGTTCTGTTGTTCTATACTGTTGGAACCAATTGTAGGAAGCTACAGAGAGCACAAAATTATTAATCATCGTACGATACCTGTCTCCATTTACTGTCACAGTATTATCAACTTTATTTCTGAAGGAGTATGGGACCCTATAACCCTTTGTGATAGATATCTGCAAAACAAGGTTAGTGACCAGACGGTACGCAGATAGCTAAGTGGAATGAGCGTTGAGGTAGCACTGAGATCGTTTATTAGTAAAAGCTCTATTTTGCACATTATCAAGATATCCAAGAACTGTTTGCGGAGATCCAGCCCAAATACATGCATTACACTCGATTTTTTGGTACGTTTTATAGATTTTTAAAAGAGGAGGTGCAGCAAAGTAAGTTTTACAGCGAAATAAAGAATAAAAACCTTTTATTGCATTTTCAGCTATACCAAAAATGTGATTTGACAATTCTATTTTCAATTTTTGGTTTAACTAGATATACCCTGAATGTTAAGGGTTATTGTGTAAATAAAATTTCAAATCATTATTTTGATAAATAATTCATAATGAAAATCTTTTATAATTAATAAATTAGGAAAAACAAGAGAATTTCTAGAGAATATTAACATTAGATTCATTAGTATTATCAGCATTTGAAATATTTTGGTTAGTAGAATTTAGCGGAAAAGCAAAAATAGATAAATCAAGTACATTTTTCAAAGAACCATTTGTATTTAAAAAAGGTTTATTTTTAAATTTAAAATTGTTTATAGAATAATCTGTACTTGGGTCCTGTAGAACTTTTTTTATAGGTTAACCTTTGACCTGGTTCTTGCTTTATTCAATAACACCACCAATTTTATTCCATATGTTAATTTTCTGGATTTTGTAAAATTCTCATTGACAGAACAGAACCAGATTAAAAAGCAAAAATATTTTGTTCGTCTCTATCGGCTTAGGTGTTAAATTAGTACAACCTACTAAACCAAGGTTGAGTTCCGCTTTTATAAATTCGGCTAATTTCACTTCATCAAAAGAGCATAGGACACCTTTTACGAAGGTAGATGAATAATTACTATCACTAATAATTGTCGATTTATTAGAATCTATAAGTTTAGTGATCCTTGTACTCCTTTCATCTTCTGTCCATTGAGTTGCAAATTTATGTAATATTGTAGAGTACGTTTGCACACTTTTATCCCAATTATCTGGAATATCAAGTATGATGTTAACCTGAATTGTTAATTACAAATGGTCTGTAATTCTTTTATGATTTTTTAAATTAATTAATCGTGCTAATTTATTTAAATATATAATTATATATGTCTCAATAATACCTCAATTCATTTATTCTCATTGTTCATTATTGTTAATTATTTTTTTTAAAATATTTTCCTCATCAACTATATAGTCTATGTCCTTGTTACTTCCACAGCAGCATTTTTCTTTATTTCTGAGTGGTTGGTTTTTAATTAAATTTTTTTTTTTTTTACTCAAAGCGATTTTATTTCAGCCTCACCTATGCCAGGATAATTAGTAATCAAATCTAAAACAGGTTAATTTAGTAATTTCAAGATAATTTTATTTCTTTTAATAAGAATTATTAACAAACCTATTTAAAACTATTGATTTCTTAATATAATATGTCCTTGTATATATCCGAATCTTGATGTTGTATTAAAATGATGATTCGAGATAATAAATTAATTCTTCCATTATTAAAATCATCATTTAATATAAATATAATATTTCTTTTAAAATATTTTCAATAAAATTGGAAACTAAAGCCTATTTTAACCCCTAGTAAATCACAATTTTATTATCTTTCATTTCTCGAAATAAATCCAATCTAAAAAAACTTAATATCATATCTTAAAAAAATAATGAGGCATAACGAAATCCACCTACTTAACTATAGATACTACTCTAGTTCTTATTTGACAAAATACTAAATCAAAAAAACAATATTTACATATAGATTTTAATAAATAACAATCAGAAAGGACGAAAAGAAGGAATAAGGATATAAAAACAATTATATGTACATATATATACTTTTTTATATATTGGTTTTTGATCTCTTAATATCTTAATAAAAAATAAAAATGAATAGATTTCACTTATGAATAGATTTCAACTCCCAAAATTGAAATGTTCTATAAAATAAATAATATCGTGAATTAAAAAATGAATTTTGTGAGCGTTTTTTACCAAAAAAAAAAAAATAAATAAATAATTTCCACATTAATAAATAATCCAACCAAAGACTATTTTAAGTGAAAAACAAATATAATTTAAAAAAAGGAATAAAAAAGCAAACAAACAAATAAATAATAAAAAAAAAACTGTATGATATACAATACTAGAATAATAGTCATATAGGAAGAATTTAATAATGGTGGTCACGTGACATTTACAGGATCTATTAACATCCGTTTTCAGTGTCACTATTACAACGATAAATGGTCTTTACATCCGGTGCGTAAAATATACATATACACATTCATATATACATACTATACATATTATATTGTTAATAATAATAATGAAAATGTATCCTTTGCTAATTTACAGTTGCGGACATAAAATTATAATCATATTAAAATAATGTATACTACCACTTTAAAATAATTTTAATCAATTTTTCATATCTGAATCACAAAATCGAACAAGTGCGTTGTAGATATCCTGTAGACTATCTTATTTAGTTTTAACTGTATGTATTTAGAACAATTACAAATGGTAAATATATCTCTCATAGGAAGATTGCTTTTAAACCAAGGACCCTATTTTTTTATTGTATGTAATTCTTGATTAAATGACAATTAAAGTGAATAGAAGAAGCTCTTGTCCATAATAGTTTTCACAATTATCTCTTTTTTCATTTTGTTCTATTTTCAATTGATACTGAAGTATACAAATACAAAATTTTTATTTTTTTTCAAAATGTTGGTAAAATTTTAACCCAACCAGGTTGCACAGATTTTTATATTGTCATTTGAAATTTCCGCGATTTCTACGAGAAAACAAAATTTTAAAATCAAGCTCTTACCAATACTATTTTATAAAATTTGAATTTGAGAAAATTCATTCAAATCTCCAAATTTTCAATTTTTTTAATTTCACGAAGTAAAGCTGAACGCTAATGTTGTTAAACATTCCATAGAATAAAAATTAAATTAAAATGTTGTATTACTTTGGACTAAATTTCAAATATAATATGGCTTTTTATTTATTTATTTATTTATTTATAATAAGTACTAATACAATAGTAAATATAGCCTAACATTATTATAGTCCTTTGTCTATTTGGTCTTCGTAAATTAAATACTTTCAATTTATTTATATTTATTATATTAATTATTTTGTTCATGTTATATATTTGTATATTTAAATTATATTTGGTCATCATGGGGATTTGTAAAGAAAAATCATTTTCTCAATAATTTTTTTTAATTAAAAAAATTCATGACCCGTACGGAAATCGAATCCGCATCCCTTCGCTTATCAAGCCAAATGATTACCCACTAACCCACCGAGGCCCTAATATGTCAATTACATCAATTCATTATTCTATGATTATATTTTTTTTGTGAACAGTCTTTAGTATTATTAAATATAAAAACCACATGAAATAAAAATTTTTAAAATACATTTGAATAAAAATTAGTTCTTAAATATTTTTCCATAACTGTTTCCCAAAAATTAAAACTAAATGAAGATATTGCAAAATAACAGAATCGAAAAAAATTAAATAATGGATGGGTAAGTTTTTTCATTATTGATTTGTTTAATATAAAAAACTGATATTTTTTATATATGTATATGTGTATTTCAATACACAATTTATAATAATTTTGACTTTTTAGTTTTTATTGAACGACAATGGCTATATCCTATGACAGCAAGGACAATAATTTACAACTTATAGGGATTTTGAACTTTGAATATTAATATAAAATCGAAATAAAATCATAAAAATTTTTCATAATAAAAAACAAACGCGAAATTTAAAGGCAGGGAAAAACATTTTATTATATAACCACTGCCTTGTTGGGATTTTAAAGTTTTTGAAATTAGTTTTAAATAAATTTTCTATTAAATTTCTTTTAAATATTTAGAAAATATCTTTTGTTATAATCGATTATATTTTATAAATAATATAATTCAAATGAAATAAAAACATATATGTATTATATTACAACCCTTGTAACACCTTTGTGACCTAAAGATCATCTAGAGAATTACATCTTCTATATATCTTCTTAATATTTTAGTATATTTATTAAATGGGTGTGTTTTTAAAATTAATATGTATGGATTTCTCTAAATAAATGATAGTTTTATTTTTTTTAATTTCAATTATTACAAAAAAGATGATCCCCAAGTGAACTTTAACACTGTATTCTGACACTATTTTCTTTTATTATCTACCAACCCAGGTCTTCACTACAATTTTTTAGAAAAAAAAATATTAAAATAACAATTAAAATCCATTTATAAAAACAAACTTAGAGTAATGTGTGTGGGCATAGTAAACAAAAAACACTTTCGACTGTTAATAAAAAATCAATTATCACTTGAAATAAAAATAACAAACCCCTTTCTAAATTCTATTGTATCGAATTTAGTCAAGGTGAACACCTTTAAAAAAAAAAATCCCCAAACAATAACAACTTCAATTGTATTTTAATTTTTATTGTTATATTGATAAACAATTATTTGATGGGTTCTGATTGATTTTTCTAGGGTCTTGTTAGAACACAATTAATAAAGAAAACATGAATATCTACTATTACTAATACAATAGATCAGGACAAAAGAATTGGTGATATTGGGATTTTTGACAAATGATCTGTCAAAATAATTTTGGTAACATGAAAATGAATTAAACGGAAATGAAATTAAAAAGAATTACATAAGATTTTTGTAATCAAATACTATGGGACCCATAAGATTCGTATATTAACCTTTCTTAATGTTGGGTACTCAAGGAACCTCCTTTTAAATTATATAGAAAAGATTTGAACCTTTATGAATATTGTCAAAGTTTATCTTATAACGATTCTTTTTTAATAATTAATTATTTATTTTAACAAATTGATATGAAATTGGTTTAAATAATAAGAAAATTAATTGTCTACACAAAAACAAAATTAATTTACTTTAAAAACATAGAAATAAATTCAAAATGGATTGTTTAAGCCTTTTTCTTCTTGCATAATGTGGTTGGCAATGGAATTTCTGTAAAGTCTGTAAAGTTCTTGTAAAGTTTCGGCCATTGAATTAATCCGATTCAATGGTCCAATTTGGCCCATTTGCGAAGTCGTTCTTTCCATGCCAAACTTCATCAAAAATCGTTTGAATATTTAATTATTTATTAGAACTTTACATATCGAAAATTTCTAGAATATGTACTCTATGAAACTAAAATCAATTTACGAAAGCTACTCTTTATAGCCAATATTAGTATATGTACCAAATTTGAACTCATTCTGACGGTTAAAATTCGAGATTTTTCAAAGAACCTAGTGTTTTTGTACGGGAGCCTGCCGATATCATTGTCTAATTTAGCCTATCTACAAACTTAACCTTACTTTTGATGAATAAAGCGTTCATACCAAATTTCTTCAAAATCAGTTGAAATTTACGCGAGTTATCGTGCCCAGAGATTCATACAAACAAACATACACATGTTCTTAGAATATTTTGAAAATAAATAAGATCAAATTATAAAGATTATGCTGAAATTAAAGAAATTGGAATAAAACCGATATTGATTCAATTAATTGAATAAATTCATTTAATTTATTAGCTACTCTAAAATACATCCTGCAAAAGACATGCGTTATCGAAAGGGCTAAATAGTGTGCCAAGTCCAATTTATAGAAAAAACCATTAATTTACAATAAATTCAAATTAAAAAATTTTGCATGCAAAGCCTTTGCAAACTAAAACTATGTTTAGGAGACAATATATCAGGTTTGTGCAATGATATTTTATACGCTAAAGCCTTTGTTCCAAAATCTACTAGCGCCACACGCAGTACTTAAGTATAAGATGGCTGCTTAATTCTTGTTTTATATTTATATACATATGTACGAGTATATATTCTTTCCGCATAGTAAATTAATCCTTTTTTAATCAATTTAATTTTAAAATTTGGACAATTTGTAGTTATTTCAAAATAAATCAAATTAATTATTGCAAAAGGACCATGTTCATGTGTATTGAGTATACATATATGTATGTACATTCTCTAAACACAAAGCAACAATCTATTTTCCTTTAAAAATTTTTTTACAAGATTTTGTCCATGAAAGACTTTGTAATCGATTTGATTTTGACTTGAAAAATTTTGACTTGCTCCCAATATATGGATGTATGTTATTGTCAAAAAAAATTATAAAAATTACAAAAAGAAACTAATTAAAAAGAGCTGCTTAACTGATTTAAAACTTATTGAATATAAAATGGACTTATATATACCTACCAATATGACTTTATTTATTTAAACATTATAATATCAAAGATTCTTAATTTTATAATATTTATTTTAATTATTTTTCATTTAAAATTATCCTTAATATATAATACCGTCAAAATAATAATAAAAAATATATTTACGATATAACATTGTACCTAATAAAACAAGTCTTATTTTTCTTTCAAAAATTGTTTATGATAATGCAGTCTTTTTTAGCAAAGACAATCATTTATTTGAAAAAAAATTTATAATTAGCGCCACGCAACGAGATTTTTTGCAGGCAATGACATACATTGCTATAATTGGTGTTACAACTGTAAGCATTTAAAAAGTAAAGCTGTTAAAATTTTCATATTTTAAAAATTAATATAAAATTATATAATTCCCTTCAGATATAAACTAATAATTAATTATATGTATAAAATATAAAATAAATATTATAATATAACCATATCAACAATATGATATTACAAAAATTTATTTTGAATATAAAAAACGCTACGAACGCCACACATCGGTTGACACAACTACTACCAGGCATTCTTATTTTCTATTCAATTTTTCTGAATTATTTTGCAAATATAACGGTTTATTTTAAAATTAAATTATAAATTTCAATAAATTTTAATTAATTAATTTACAAGTTTTTTTGAATAACATTTAATAAATAATTATTTCATTCATAAATTTTCATTAAAATTACTAAACATTACTTCAGATTTTAAAATTGTCAATGCAGTTCCTTTCCTTTTCCATAACAACAACAACAAATTTTTGTGAATGTTGTTTACTGTTTAACAACAAGTTGTTTAGTTTTTTAGTTTTTTTGCAATATAAAAAAAAAGAAAAAATGTTTTACCATAGAAAAATTTTTCAAAATTAAAATTTTAAATTTAATTTCAAATAAAAAATAATTTGTGTTTTGGTTAATTCGAAATAAAAAAAAAAAAAACAAAATATTCAATCAAATTTTATTATTTCAATTAGAAATATATTTTCTATTTTTATTTTTTTTTTTTTTCTTTTGGAAAACAACAAAAAAAAACATCACCAAAAAGAAGAAAATATTATTGGAAAAAAAAAAAACTCATTTGGTTGTAAACAAAACAAACATTTTCAAAAATAGTTACAAACAATTCGTAAAATAAAAAACACAAATGAAAATATTCTAAAAATAACTTTTGATGAAAACAATTAAAAAAAAAAAACAAAATCAAAAGAAAATTTTTACCTCTGGTTTGCAAAATTCATAAAAAAAGCCAAAATATTTTGATTTTTTTTTTAATTCTATTTTTATAAAAAAAAAAAAAAATAAAAAAAAAGCTGCCAACTAAAAAAAACCCCCCTAAGTGTTTGTTTATGTGTCTCTATATATTTTTTTTAAGTATAATAATTTGTATTAGAAGTGTCAATAATTTACTCAATAAATTTTACGATTTCATTTGTTTACTAATATTTTTTGGTAATCATAAATAGTTTTATATATATATATATATATAAATAAAATAAAAACATAAACAAATTCAAAATGCCTACATGTCCGCCAAGATGTGGTGGCAAATATACATGTGCCGATAAAAGATGTATGGGTGTTCATGAAAAATTAGATATACAAGTAACTGGAGCTGGTGATAGTCCAGATACAAAAAAATGTAAAGTACCATGTCAGCCATGTAAAGCATATACATGGTTTAGTGCACCCAAATCATTATACAATTCTAGAAAATTAGTAAAAATAAGGTAAGTTTGATAATTTTATTATTCATACTTCTATTAAATTTATATATATATGTATATATGTATGTAGGTAATATATATGAATTTTAATAAAGATTTTTATTTTAATCAGTTTTCTTGCAATGATAAAAGAATTTTTAAAGACTATTCAGTATTTTTAATTAATCTATAGAGATATAGAACTATTTCTATAAGTGAATACATTTTAATATTTTATGTGGTGATCAAGATCATAAACTCCTATTTAGTGGGACATAAGTTCCTAAAGGACCTTTGACTCTTTTTAAAATATTTAGATACGTGAGACATAAACTTGATAAATGGGTCATAAGTTCCTGGAAGTTTTGACCCATTAAATGAGTTATAACTCTTGTGTGATTGAGCTTATAGAAATTCTAATTTATTTAAATCAAAATTTATTTTGAAATAATTTCTGAAAGTCTTTCCCGATCTTTATGATTTAGGTATGATAATATAAAAATATATTAGTAAAATATTAGTTATAAAATATGTATTTATATATAATATTATTTGTCCAGGCGAGATTCTTTATAAAAAATCAAAGTTGACCAGTTTTTCGAGAGTAATTATGAATTCATATATGCGAATCTTTTGTTACAAAATTAGGATTACCCTTTTTTTTTTTAAATAATCTTTCAAATTGTAGTTCATATGTAAAATTTTTTTCTTAATGTTGGAAAAAGGAAATACATACCATGATTTCGAATCTAACTTCAAAATGTGTCCTAATTATTTTTGATATTATAGTTCTAGAAAGTCTGTAGATTCGTAACCGTCACTAGTGTTAAATAATTAAAATTAATATTTGTTTTTATATTACTAATAACCCCTTAGCTGAGAACTGTATAAAGGAGTTATGGATATACTTCCGCAGAAGGGTCGTGAGCTATCAAGATGACGTCATCACATAACAGTACTGTATATCTCAAACTTTCCAAATATATAAATTATTAGTGGCGATGGCGCCATCTAGGGGTCGAACAATACATTACAAAATTTTCCTAAGATTTTGTAGTATTTTAATTAAAATGTTATATTTAATTTTCTTGTAAAACAATAAATTGGAACCAAAATCTTACAGTATTCTACGGACTGATATTGTCTTTCATATACATGAATCGGTGCTACGTTTTTCTAGATATTGCAGTTTGAAGTAAAAATTTATAAAAAAAAAAAAATTGCAAACTTTAAAAAAAAACTACTATAAGTATGAAATTTTCAAAAACACCCTGTATTTTTGTTATACCGTTAGAAAGGTCTCATGAAACTCATTTATTGTGAGAACTGCTAGAATATGGAACATGCTTCCATCCTATGTGTTTCCCTCTGTTAGAAATAGACCTTTATACAATTTACAACGTTTTAAAAAGAACTTAAATAAGTTCGTCCTCTCTCTCCTCTTCTATCCTATTTTCCTTCTAGCTGCTTAGCCCCATAGCCAAGCTTAAATATCTATTTTTTAGCTATGTATAAAGGAATTCGTTTTCCTAGAGTTTGACTAGCGTGTGTAAAAAAAAAAAAAAAAAAAATTATAAATATTCTGAAAAAAGCGGCAATCCTGATTTTGAATCCAACTCTAAAATTCCTCCTAATTCAGATTCTTTTGTATATATATGTTTACATATATTCTGGAAAAAGCGCATAATTCTGATTTTGCAGCCAACCCCAAGGTCCTCTCTAATTATACTTTTACATACATATTTCAATTTTTAAACTATGGAGTTGCCACCTCCAGAATCCCTCCAAATAAATTACCAAAACCCAACTCAATTGTGCATTCTTACATTTTGAGAAATAAAGTATAAAAATGTATTTTTTAATAAAATTGTTGTGTCATTTTTACATTTATGTTCTCTTGTGGGGCTTTTTGTTAACATATACCATACTTATTAGAAACTGCAATATCTCAAAAACGGTAGCACCGATTCAGATGAAACAAGATGTATTTTAAAGACAATATCATACAATATTGTAGAAAATGGTTCCAGTTTACTGTCTTACAGGAAAAGTATAACGGTTTAATGTTAGGAAAATTTTTCGACCACTAGATGGCGCCATCGCCACTAATAACTTAAATATTCGGAAACTTTTTGATATGTAGTACCGTTATGTGATGACGTCGGCCTGATTGCTCACAAGCCCTCTCCGGAAGAATATACGGAGTTATGACCAACCATCTGAGTCAAAACTCTCAGACTCATAAAACCCCTAGGAATTTATGACTCATTGCTATGAGTCATTAGTCCCTTGGGTACTTATCTCCCACCATGGATCATAACTTTTCTCTTAATAAAGTTTTTATAAACCTATTGATATATAGACTAAGTAAAATTTAATAAAGATACAAGTTTGTTGTGTATATAGTATACAATATACTTAAAAACAAAATAAGTTAATTTTACTTATCTTGTAAACATTTTAGACAATTTATATTGGAAAGATAAATATTATTTTTAACTAAAGTTTTAAGTAAAAGCATCCGGTGGATTCAAAACGACACGCGGGGAAGACAAAATCGTAGAACGCTAAAACTTGACCGGAACGTGCGGGAAGGCGTCCGAGCCGCCGGTAGCTCTTGCAAATATTCGGATTTTATAGTCAATTACCAAATCACAGGATTATATGCTTTTTCCAGAATATGTACTTATATATGAAATATTGAATGGTACTTTTGTTTCATTTTCTTGAGACAAAAGTCCCAATAAATAAATGTCACAATGTAAATCACAATGACTTTTGACATGTCACCGCTACTGTATACTTAAATAATTTATAATTATTAATGTTATAGTTATATAAAATATATGACATAAACAAAATAACTGGTATTACTTATAAATTAATAGAAAGTTATATCAGTCCAAAAGACCTATCTTCAGAAATCAAAAGGATTTAGTTAGAGGATCATATTTTAGCCGCAAAGTGATATTCTAATTGATTTATTGCTTAAGATATTAGTTTTTTTAGGCAAATTTTTATCTCTGTCCGTCCGGTCCGTGTGTTTATAAAACACCATTTAAAATAAAAAAAATAAAAATTTGAACTACGGAAAGAATTTCATTTCGTAGACTCACCAGTACGAAAATACATCCCATCAAACCTCGAAATGGTTATCCGTTAAACGCAGTTATACACTAAATAAACATATGTAACATATGTATAGGATTTCCATACGGTACTTTAATTTACCATAATGCGCAATTTAATTTTTGCAAAATTCATTGCTTAGGAATACGAAGTTTTGAATACAATTAGATTTCAGAAATAAATATGAGTCTTTTAAGAAAATAGAATAACCCCTGTTTTTTGGAATAGCCCTTCTTTTAGATTTTGGGTAATAACCTTAAAAATTTTCAATTTTTAAATACCTGTGGAATATAATTTGAAATATGCAAAACTTGAAGTTCCAAAAATATATAAAAAAGTGTCACTAACAAATTTCTAACAAAAGTTCTGAAACAGCCATCTTAATAATTTTTTTAACAAAAACCTTTAATTTTTTTAACCTTTCATATATACTTATAATTATAATATATATATATATATATCTATGAAAACTTGAAAGTAAAATTTTAAAATACAGGTTTCTAAAATACAAAATTCTTATAAAATCCTAAATTAATTTCCTTCTATTTAAAAAAAAAAAAAAAAAAAAAAAAAACATAACAATGACCCAACAAAATGTACAAACAGTTGAATGAATTTTATTCAAAAACTAAAACTTATGAAAGTTGAATAAAATTTTAAATTGTCTCCACATCTTTTTCATTACGTGTTTTTTTTTTTTTTTTAATTACATATTTAAATATTTACGGACGTTCACATTTTATTTTACATTTTAAATTTTTTCAAAGTATACACAGTACTGTTTAAAATTATTTGAATTTATACATTAATTCTTTAAAATTTAAATTTAAAAGAAGTTCTTCCACTTGTATCCAATCCTCAAATTTAAATAAATTTAATTTGAAAAATTTTATAAAAATTAGATTCGAAATAGTTTCTACGCCAATTGATTCTCAAAAAATATAGCATTAAAAACTAAAATGACAGATGCATGCCTTTAACATAACAGTTACATAACAACATACAGTTAATACATGTACATGTTTTTTGCATACATTTTCATGCATACATGCACAATATTAATTCAGTCAAGTCGACATTGAACAAATAATTAAAACCAGGTTTTTGAAGTCAACATTAAATACTTTATGTATTACGAAATTGTAATAAATTGAGGTTATGAATTTTTGGGATTATGAAGTAATCTTGGATTTTAAATTTGAAGTTCGTGATACCTCTCATTGGGCCATTTCAAATATTTTATAAATAAAACAAAATTTAATTAAGGTAAATTTGAGTTCAAGTAAGAATGTCTTCGGTTAAAGTTTTACGGGCTCGAAAGCCATCCATTGAAACTGAGCTGTTCTTTGGGTATTATGCGATTGCGATATTAACACACCAAAACCACAACCTTTTTAGACCAAACTTTAGGGGGGAACCTACGACACAAATGCACAGTTTGGTTATGGAGATGCGGATATGAAAGGATTTGGGATTGTGGTGGAAGTTATTAGGGATTTTTGGATTATGGGGGAATGGGGAAAATTAGATGGGATATTTAGAAGAAAGATGTTAATGTTCTTGTCAAATTAGACTAAATCGTACATATACATTATCAATTTTGTGGAACACATTTAGTGTAATATGGTTCTATAAACGTGATGAGCGCATGACAAACGAATTTCCATAAGCCGCATGTATATAGATAACTTGCATCTAAAGTTACAATCGAAACTGTATTTACGTCATATTCAAAAACAAAAGTGTATAAAATTAAAAAAAAAAAGTATATACGTATATTATTTTTTCAATTTAAAGAAATTATTTAACTATTAGATATTTTTATTTTATTGAACTACTGGCCTAATTTATTTTTTTCTTTAAAGGAAAGAAAACTTGAAAGCACACGCAGACATCTATGCACACACACCATTTCTAATATACAAGAACATATTTTATAATTGTACCAATGTACGGTTTATAACCCTTTACAAATTATAATAGTTAACCTGTGTACTACTTGTAAAAATATTGTACTACAAATAACAATTTTAGATTATGTTCTTACCACTAAATTTAAGAGTCATATGTGACTCTCATAATTCTACCAAGAACCAAATGGCAGAAGCAGTGTCCCACCCTCCGCACCTTTGTAGGATATAAGAAAGAAAATTAAATATATTTTTTTTTCACTTTCACTTTTCAAATAAAATTTTGATTCACTATTAAAAAGTCACTTGCATTTGTTGCAATTCAACAACAATTCAAACATTTTGATTGCATTAAAATAATGCATGTTGCTCTCTTGTATTGTAGTTGTGGGTAGTTATTATAATGTTCGAATTTATTATGGGGTAATAAAGGACCCAGTTTTTAACGACATTTCAATTATTTTAACAAATGTTTTTAAATTTTTATAAAGAAATATAAAAAAACGCTAAAATTAAAATATTTAGTTTCTTTTTCTAATGAAATTATTTCTCTCTTTTTGACATATTAAAAGTCAGGTTAATTTTAATCATTTAAAAAATTTTTTCAAATTATAATGAAAAAGGCTGGAATCCGGAAAATTTTCTAATTTATGTTTTACTTCCAATAATTCGTCATTTTTCTTTCATTTTTAGACGGTTTTAAATATTTACACAAAGTAGAAAATTTGTTTTTAGCCAAACTGTCTGTTGAAAAATTTTTATTAAATAAAATTTTTTAAACCTAGTAATTTAAGGTTTGATTCGAACTTATTTTTATTTGTCCTAACTGATTCAAATTGATAACTGATTGAAGAAGAGTTACTATATCGAAGCCGGTAAAACTTTTGAGATTTTTAAAAATATTAGAATTGAGTTACAGAAATGAAACTAATTAATAATCTAAACTTACTGCCTTTATTTATTTTCATTAAAATATGACAAATTACATAGGACTTTACAATTTTTCGAGCATCATTAGTTAGAATAATTGGCCCTAAAATATATGTTATCTTACAAACTTTACAGGTTTGGTCCCACGCTCCTTAATCTAATTAACTATATAAAATACAATTCAACCAATAATATAATCAATTTCCATGATTTGGCTAAAATTGCATACATATAGGCGCAGATTAAATATTTTTAATTTAAATACATTTATTTTCTTCTTTTTAACCTAATATTATTGGGGGTTCGTTTTGTACCGGTATGAGCATAATTCAAGATATAATTAATTTTCCATTACTTTTGCGACACTTTAAAGTAGATTAGATGAATGTGCAAAACTAAAGCCCAATGAATTTAAAAAAAAATGCCTCAAAATTATAATATATAACTACTAGAAGGTACATGTTCTGTAAAAGCCGTATAACTCTGTTTTTTAAGATAACTCTAAAACCTCTCCTTTTAATTGGTTCCAAAGTCACGATTACCAATTTTTCCAGAATATTTATAAATACATGTGTTATATATGCTGTTATTTATTTTTATTTTTCGATTTTCTAAATTAGTTCATTAAGATTTAAGTTAGAAAAATTATAAAATGTTAATTATTTTTGTTTTATAACTTAATTTATAGCGCCCGTAAAAGTATTAACTTCTGATTTAACTTATAATACTTATAAATTCTCTCCAACACAAGCGTCATTTGAAACCATTGAAAACCTCATTTGAAAAAATGCGGTAACGGGAAACGTACCTTGCGCGGCTGACCATATTACAACTTTGATTATTCCACAAAGGAGGGATACCATTATTTTAGAGACAACCAGAGATAAGAATACCACATATATATATTTAAATAATCTGTAAAAGGGTAATACTCTGATTTTAAATCCAAGTCTAAAATCTTTCCTAATTCACGCCTCTTCTAATATATCGGTAGTTAGCCAAAGCACTGATTGGTTTTATTTTAAAAAGTTAATGGCCACTGGCGGAGACTTTGAACCGATGCAAAAATAAAAAAAAAGTCATAAATAAGATCTCAAATAAGGAAGCTTAAGATGATTAAAAAAGAATATTCATTATACATAGATATATGCAGCCCCTCCCCTACATATTATTGTGACTATAAGCAGGTATTAAAATATTTTTAAATAATAAAGCGTTTTTATTTTTAACTTCCATCAACTTTTTAAAATGATTTCTACCATTATTCTAAAAGTGATATTATAAATAACTTGTTAATAACTTCATATTTTCATTCGTAAGTACCTGAATTTGAAGTTAAAAACTGGTCGAATATTGTTTTTAATAGCGTGACTGTCCTTGGAGTTTGAAAAAATTGTGATTTAAACATAAATTAATTTATTCTTTTCAAAATAAAATATTTCATGCATAGATTATTACCATGCTAGAATAAAATTAACTCCAATATAGAATCATTTGGAAAAAAAAAAGAAAAACAAAAAAAAGTCTATTGTAAATATAAGAATGAATATAAAAACATAAAATGTACATGACACAACACTGTGAAAGGTGACAAAATTACTTAAAATGTGTAATAAAGTAGCCTTTTAATTTTTTATTATTAAAATATTTTATAATTCATATTGCATTAATTTTGTAATTAATAATAAATTAAAAGATAGGTAAATAGAAGTCATTTACAATTCACAATTTTACAACTTTTTTGATTTAATGAGTTTTAGTGTTATTGTAAGATTCTGCTTCCTTTAAGTTGCAAAATTTATTTTTATTTCTATAAATATCTAGGTTCTGAGTTTGGAACAAACTTGATACAATTATAAGAAATTTGTTTAATAAAATGCTGTTAGAAAACTTAGTTAGAATTTTTTTTGTAGAATATAAAATATATTAATTATAAATGTATTTGTAAAAAATTGAAAAAAATTATAAAAGGATGAGATATCGTGAATGTTTAGCATTAAAAACTTTACAAATTCTCATCTAATTTTACAAATACCTTTTTTATAATTTAGTGGCACGTGTTAGATTATTTTATTAGACGATATTCACATAAATTTATATTTTTGGCAAAAGTCCATATCTAGCAACGTCTTTAGAGTCGAACCCTCGAGCCCTTAAAGTCCAACTTGGCGTTTTCAGATTTTGTCTAAAAATAATATTATTCAAATAGGAAACATCTGTGTGGGCTACGATCAAAGGGTTCTAACGCGTCAATTTCAAAATTTTCAGTAAAACCTTTCGAAAAAAGTAATCGGCTAAGGACACAATTTGCTTGCGTAAAAGTATAATGGCTGAAGAATTGCAATGAGACATAAATGCCTATTAAGGTTGGTTAGGTTGAATGGGAAACCCAAAAAGTATAAGTTGACTTCTTTCTTGAATTTTTGTAAATAAAGAAGCACATATGGGTGTAATGTGTTCCACGATTTGGAGGTGCGACTTAAAATAGAATTTCTATATATTTAAGAGTTCTTGTTCGAAAAAGCTCTACTGTATATGAATGAAATTGAGCTGCTAAGCAGGGGGGGGGGGGTATATTACGGCGGTAGGGTTGGCTTTTTGGCATAATATTTTGAATTTCATCTGAAAAATCAATTAGATATTTATGAAACAGTTAAGCAGCTCCGAAATTACAGCGGTGACTTACAGACGTTGTCTTTCGTTCGACGAATTATGAATGAATATATGATATGTATAAATTACCTGAATAACAATACAGTTATATGGTAGTAATATATACGTGTATGGTATTTTGAAGCTTACAGTTATTAAAATATATCTTACAGTTTTTTTTATATGAACCCGTTTTAAATTAATTTAAACTACCGCATCCAAATGTGCCAAAAGACAGTCTAACGAAAAATTTTAAAAATGATATGACGTGAGTGCTACATTGAACCAAGTCAAGTTTTTAATAAGAAACTAAAAATTCTATAAAATAAAAAAATTTGAACTTGAGAATTAAAATAGTTCTCGTAATATATGATGAACCAAATGATTGAACATAAAATGATATATTAATATACGAAATATATATGTTAAAATATTGCAATATATTTTTTCAAATGAATCATCCGTAGTAACACACTCATCATGAGCGTTCAAATGAAAGTAGTAATTAATTTTATAATAGCGGTGGAACTAAACTCATTTACATAATTCAGTTGTATATAATGAGCTGATTGTATGTACAAATGGTAATTAATGAGCTACGTACTGAAATCAAAAGTATTATAATGATTAGAAAATTAATGAACTAATCAATAAGTAAAAATAGATTGTATAAAACTCAACTTAATCGAAATATGAAAACGACAGTTCGTACTCAGTAGAAATAATGATGAGTTACAGCAAAAGTTTAATAAAATGCTCATCAAGTAACTCATCAGTTCTCTAATCTGCTTTAAATTTGCTTCAGAAAAACTGTAATTGTGTTAGTTTTAGGATAAATATCCCGTCCCCTTTCTAAAAATATTAAAAACTGATGAGCATTTGTTACTAGGGATATTGGGAACCAAAAACTCTCAAATTTGGACCCAGTTCATATATTATTAAATCAAATGAATTCTTAGAACTTCTTAATTTTCTTGTAAATTCAATACCTTAATTTAAAAAATCTTTGAAACTCGTGTCTTAAAACTTTACTGAAGCAAATAACATATTAATTAGCAAATTATATTAATAAAAACAAATAGTCGACAATTTGACCGCGTATTTTTCTTTAGTTTTTTATGTAAATTTAAATTCAACATTTACCCTTCAAAGTTCAAAGAAAAACGTTTGTTTTTTTTTTTGGCAAATAAGTTTTTTTCGGAAATTTCAAATTTCGTAAATGAATGAAACATCAAAAAATTATGGAAATTTGTATATTTGCGAATTTGCGATTTGCGATTTGCGATTTACGTACAAATAAAATGGACGTCAAATCGATTTTTTGTTTTTGTAAACTTAAAGGATTTCGCGTGTTGACCTTGAATTCCACTAATAGTATAACTTAACAGAGCATTTATTTTAATTATAAGGACATAATGACTCTCATACTGTCTCAAATATTTTGTTTCTTTATTAATCCATTCTTATCTCTTATCATTGTATTAAAATCTTATACTAAAGAAAAAAAATTTGATTTGAACATATTGTTAATGATTATAGTGTATATTGTAAGGACAATGAATCCTTTTTAATACTTGAAAGTCATTTTATACGTAAATGTAAATACAATGAAAATAAAAAATTTTTAAAAATAAATTTCACTGTATATAATTTGAAATTTATTGCGAATAATTTTAGGATTAACTTTAGTGTATTTGCAATTAATATTAATATTGTAAAATAACTTTATGAACATAATTTGTAATAATTTTTTTTTTGTTTTGGTTTTTATCATTATTTTTAATTTTTATTCGGAAACTTATATTAATTGGATTTTACTAAATTTAGCATTCCATAGTTTTTGTAAGTTTCTGTTAAACTTTGTATGATAACATCCTTGTGATAACACCCTCTAATTCTAGCAAATTTAACTAATTTGTGATCAAATGTTAATTATTATGCTTTTTTTTTTTTTTTTGCGAGGGTTGTTGGAAAGCATCGAAAGCCGCCCAAAATCACTGTACGGGGTTCATCTGGGGAGTTTTGAACTTTAACCAACTATAACAACCCCCTTTTTTTAAAACAAAACTTGGAATGGACCTTAAATACATATATAAATTGTTTGGTTGTTAGGATCGGGATTGGGAAAGAAATTAGGATTAGAATTACCCATATAGCTACCTATATAAGTCGGACCAGGTTGGGTTGTGTACAACACATCCGTGAACCTTGAGAATTTGTATCGTGGCATTTTAATTTTACTTATAGTATCTTTCGTTTTTGACAACTAAGTGCTTCGAAATTTTTTGATTGGATAAAATAAAATGTACTTTAAATAATTTACAAAAATTAAGTAAATAATTTAAATTATTATAAAATTAATTGAGAAAAACATTTTAATCCATTCATTTCATCAACATTTTTTTTCATTCCACCTCTTGACATCCAGTGTAATTCCTAGATATATTGCCGAATTTTCGATTTATACAAATACACCATTCAAATTTATTTTAGGTGGGTATTTTATATTTCTAAAAATTTATATAATTTTTAGTAATTAACATGAACAGATTTATTTTCATTTAATTTTATTTTCCATTTGTTAGTCCAAAAACTTATATAATATTTTAAATTTTTTATTTATTTATCCTAATATTTTTTCACTTGCTTTCTGTAATTTTCCTGTTGCTTCGTCAATTTCCGAAGCAACAGGATTCACCAATATAGCAGTATCGTCAGTAAATGTTGCTACAGCTACATTTTCCTCTTCTGATAGATCACTTTTATAAAGAAAGTACAAAATAGGACCTAGAATACTGCCTTGAGGCATATAAATAAATATTAAATATTAAAATCCAAGAAGAATGAAATTAAAATACAGAACTGACAAAGTAATTAAAATATGTTAAAAATTCAAATTCAATTTCTGAGGCACTTTTGGCATTTAACATATATTTTAAAACAAAAAAAAATTTGATTAATGGTTCGATGTTAAGTTGGATAAAAGTACATTACACAAACAAGATCTCATACCAAGTTGTACAATTAGGTCCAACTAGTATGGGAGCCATTACCTTAAAGCCCTTAACTCGAATATCCTACTGAATATATCAAAACTGATCATAAATAAAAGTTTTTAAACAATCCAAACAGATTTTTAAAATAAATTGATAATTTAGAACTACATAGTTTATCTATTAAATACTTCATTTTCGAGGTTGAAGTCTTTAATGTTCGAAATAATTGAGTTTTTTTTTAATTAAATCAGTCTTTTGTATTATTTATTTGTTTTAGCAGAGGTTTTATTATAGCTTTCACCTATATATTTTTCAAACTTGGTTTTTGACAGATGTCAAAATTTCAAAGTAATTTAAGCTTGTATTTATAATACAAAAATATATTTCCACTCACAGAAATTATATTATTACTTAGACCTAAGAGCGTACAGTATTATAAAAATCTATTATAATAAAGACAAGATTCTGCTGCTTCTTCGCGTGCTCTTTTTGACAAAATTTATGCTTAGTAAATTACGTTTTAATAAAGTGATCGAATGTTTCACTGTGGTCTATAGGAACTGTATTTAATTAACAAACTTCAATTCAAAGGCATCAAAATGTCAATTTCAATACAAAGTCTAGGTTTATTTTAAATAATTTTATGTAAATTAAAATAAATTCATCAATTATTTTATTTTTAGCCTTTTTGATTCTTATTGATTTTATTTTCACATCTTTTTTGGTTTTATTTCTGTTTAAAAAAAAAAGAGATTAATTTTTAAATGAAGACTAGAAATGATTTTTAAATATAGACATTCTTTCTTCGTAAAGTAATATATTTGGCTCGTATGACAATTCCAGCATTAATTTAGCAAGAAATTAGTTTTAAGTTGCGGCTTTTAAATAAAAAAACAAATATAGCGGATGTATTCAGACATGCTTTACCTGGCACAACAGCAGCATTCTATTCTTTATAACCGTGGTCAAAGGGTATAATAAATTTGCCATTAGATTTGTGAAACAGAGAAGTAGAGGGGGTAGATATAGACTCTAAAGTGTATGGATCGGATTAGAATAAAAAAAAAATCGATTTACGCAAATTCGTTTTTTTTGCGATAGCCGTCATCGCTATTTAAATGCAGCCATTTTACAAAATTCCAAAGAAAGAAAAAAAATAAAAAAAAAAAAATTCCAAGAAAAAAAAAATCCAAAAAATATTTCCATAGCTTTAGCGAGCAAGAATTTTAGAGTTTGTTACAAAATCAGGATTATACACTTTTTCCAGAATATTTATATATTTGTATACGTGAGATTCTGAATTAGGAGGGATTTTAAAGTTGGATTCAAAATCAGGGTTTCAATAATTTGTTTAGCGGGGGTTTGGGGGCGGCAGCCCCCTCTATTTTTAAATTTTTATTTGTTGAAATATTCATTTAAAAAATTACTGTTTTTAAAAAATAGTTTGTCATTAAATTTTGATTTTTGGAATTTTTTGTTTTTGGAATTATGAATATGGAATTTCGGAAATGGAATTTTTTTTTTGGAATTTCGTACCCAACCCGCCATTTTGGTCCATGGGTTCGGGTAGCTGCTATACAACTTTTTTTATATGAGCATTGCTCTGAACCTATTACAACAGCGTGTGTTGAATTTTGCCAGAAGTAGTTTAGTTTTATGGCCAAAGTTTCTGCAAAATTTGTTTAGTCTGCTGCAGTGAGTTCAAGTAGCTGCCATACAACTTTTTATTTTATATGAGCTATGTCTATACCTATTAAAGCTGGATGTTTGCAATTTTGCCAAAAATAGTTTAGTGTAATAGCCAAAGTTACTACAAAATATGGTTGGTCTACTGCAGAGGGTCTCAAATATACCAGCTTCATTACTCTACACTTAATGAAGCTGGTATATTTGAAATTTTGCCAAAAGTAATTAATGTTTATAATAAAAATGATATGTTTATATAACGATCATACGGGTATCCCAGAGTTGACACAGTCTACTCTACTACACTCTTCCTCGTTTTTAATTAAAGAAACTTTCAAAAGAAAGTAAAATTGCAATGTTTCGTCCATCCAATACTATTGGACTCCTCAGTAGGTAATACTAGTATTGAACTTTCCAAACAACTCCAAATATCTCTTTTGAGATAGCAAATGCTTTTATATAAAAAATTGTTAAGATCATCTGTGATTTGCAACAATAGATCAAAAATATTTTTTAATAATTGAATTGATATTATTTGTATTTTCTATTAAATTATTTTTATCTAAAATATGAAACTTTCAGGTAGAGTAAAGCTCGACTCTAAAGTTCCTTTTCACTTGACTACTACTTTGTATATATGATTTCGGATTAGCCGAATTATAAAGTTATAAATTCTAATTAATTTAGCGTGTTAATAAATAAATTGTTCGAATGATAATGAATATGGTTTGTTTGAGCTTTTCTGTATAGGTTAGTACAGGCTCTAATACATTTTCTTTCGAATTTGAAGCACTTATGTTAAACCATTGTTAAAGCATTTATGTTAAACCATTTAGGACAGCCGCATATTAACATAGGTCTCATGAGCTTTTCCTTCAAATAATTTTTTTAGATTATAACTAAAGAAAATGCGGACTTTAAATGTGTCATGCGGGTACAACCTTTTTTTAACAGAACATTAAGTTCTAATTAAAGACTTAATAAAAGATCTTCAGTACTAATACTGTATTAAGTGCTTTTAATTATAAAAATTAAATCTTATATCTTTCAAAATAGTGAAAGTTACTTACATTACACGTGGTGTTAAATAATTCAATATAAATAAAATATTATATTTAGTTACTTTGGACAATTTCTAGTAGTGTAACGAGATATCATTTGCATACATATAGAATTATTAATGAATTAATAATAAACGTTACTGATGTGGTATGCAATTTTTTTTACAATTGTTTACCACTCTAGAGTCCTTAGACATTTTGTAAATCTTCTACCACTTCTTCTACTTTATGCATAATTAAAATAATTTTTTTTATAATTCAATAAAAAAAATCTAATCAATCAAAAAAAAAATCAATTTACATAATATTTCGTTTATATATAAAAGTACTTGAATTTACGTCAGTATCCGTTTTATTAAAAAAAAAATTTGAGTTTAAAAACTAAATAACATCTAATTGATATATACTCATATATAGTAATTCATATATATTTTTAAAATTTATACACCACTTAAATCGAAAATTGTCCACTTTTTCGCTTTGTGGTTTTTATTACCAAAGTCTCAAATCAAAATACCCAATTACCTCTATGGGACTGAATGTTAATCCTTTCGACACATTAGAATTTATATACTACAGTTAGAAGGTACAAGTACTTTTTCCATTTTTCTTTCTAAATTGAAAATAAAGTGATATGTAAAAGTGTATGTGTGTGTATGTGACTTCAAACTATCAAATGAACAAAAATAATTCAAGGTTGCAACTAATAGTTTTTTTTTTTTTTTTGAATATCAACAAGAATAAAACTTTACAAAAATTCAATAGTTACTAGTAATTTAAATAGTCCCCCATATTGATTGATAGTGATAATTGTTAAATAAGTTATTATATACTTCTATATATAGTATTAAATGCCAGTAGATTTAATTTTGAATATAAATATTTAGAAGTCATTACTAACATGTACTGGAGTTTTAATATTTATTTCAATTTTTTAATAAACGAGGAAGAGTTTGGTAGAGTAGACTTTGTCA
The DNA here is from genome assembly GCA_963082915.1 of Dolichopus griseipennis. Taxonomy (NCBI): domain Eukaryota; kingdom Metazoa; phylum Arthropoda; class Insecta; order Diptera; family Dolichopodidae; genus Dolichopus; species Dolichopus griseipennis. The sequence goes on along the minus strand of OY720443.1, from coordinate 106,364,315 downwards.
ACTCTGGGATACCCGTATGACCGTTATATAAACATTATATCATTATTATTATAAACATTAATTACTTATTGTTAGACGGACGGACGGACGGACAGACGGACGGACGGACGGACGTACATAGCTAAATCGATTTATTTTTCGATTCTGATCCGATCCATACACTTGAGTCTATATCTACTCCCCCTCCTTCTCTGCGTCACAAACGTAATGGCAAATTTATTATACCCTTGGACTATATAGTCATACGGGTATAAACAAACGTAATGGTAAATTTATTATACCCTTGGACTATATAGTCATACGGGTATAAAAATAGGTGTTACACCTAATAACTACAGGTTTTTTTCGTTCATTAGTTTTAGAATAGGTATTTTTCTATTCGAAAGTTTTCTACTTTTGTGTTCATTAGTTTTTCAAAACTTTTCAAGTTGTACTTTTTTCTTTCCTAATTTTTTTCAAAACCGTTTTAGACAACTTTTTTTGTTGTTGTTTTTTTTTTTATTTTGACAATGTATATTATAGTTTATAAATTTATATTTGTTAAACAGGTAAAATTAAAATAAAAAATTTAAACAAAAAAATCAAATAAAAATCTGGAAATTTAATAAAGTATATAAACAATTATTTTTGAAAACTGAAAATATGTTCTTGGTTGTCCTAAAGCGTTTGACGTTTAATTGTATGCTGTACCAGACACCTGAAAACTAATAAACAAACTTATTATAAACTAGGAGAACTTCTTGGTATTGGATTTTTTTTTTTTTTTTCAAATATTGAACCCTTTTTATATATGAACCTTGTCCAGAAAGCCGAATAAATTTAAAGGGGGCTGCATTCTATGATATACGACAATCTTTGTTTACAAATAAATTTTCTTTCAAAAAATATGCATGGATTTCAGTCTGTTGTCAAGTCTGTTGTCAAGTCTGTTTTTGTAAGTGTGATCAAACAAATCTCTTTTTTAATTGAATTTCAAGCCTTTGCGTCACAATGAGTTAAAGGATTATAGAATTATAGAAATAAATAAAGAATAGATTATGGCATTGGATAATTGGGAGTTGATAAATATAGTCATTCAGGCTTAAGCCGGTAAAATAAAAAAGGTACTGCACCAAAAATTGTTTAATAAAGTCAAAACATGAGAATGATTCATAAATTCTAGGTACAGATGAAAATTTTTACCATGTATTAAAATTATTACCAATATTACCAGACAAAAAATGCATACATGAAGAAGATGTTGATACATTAGGTATATATGTATACACAATTTTATAAATTAATTCAAGTTTTTACAGCTGTAAATGGAAACAAATAGTCAACTATGTTATGAATTAAATGAAATGTATACAAAAGAAAAGGTTCTAAGTTAATTTGTAATTATACCGAAGTAAAAAAAAAATTAAACTGGAAGCAGCATTTAACGTATTCTCAGTACTGATGCCTTTTTTTTTTTGATTCAACTGTTAGGCTAATAAGCCCGTCTATACTATATATAGGTACATGTTGGAATAGGGGGTCATATTATCAATCAATTAAATCAATTAAATGAGTCAATTTAAATATGAGATAGTACTAGGCCTTATAACATATAGAAACGTCTTAGATTTTCAATAGTTACAATTCTATTTTTGTTGATATTTTAATATTTTGTATATGAGTTATATAGTATTTTATATCTATGAGTTATATAATTAAAATAAATTATTTGTTTATATTTTGCATTGGTTTATATCGTTATACTAATGTATTTTTTATTAAAAATATATAATCATTAATTATTGATTAAGCCATTAATTTGAACCCAATGGCGAATGGTAGCTGAGTTAAGTCGAAAACCAGAAAAATGTTTTCATTTTCATTGGGATTCCGAACCTAGGCCTTTCACATGAAAGGTCAGCACTCTAACCACTGTGCAACCCAGCCATTAAGCTCAGAACTAAAAATCTGATAAATTAATACAAAAACAGTTATTTTATTTAAACGTAATTATAATTTCAAGCTAATGTTTTAAATAGTGTTCGCTATCCACTCGAATTATTTGTAATTTTTTACACTAATTATTCTAAAAATTTTAATTTCATTAGAAATCTGAATTTTTTCGAAAATGTTATTTAATTATTATTACTATAATTTCTTACTTACGATAAATCTAAAAATAAAATTAAGAAATCAATTATTTGTAAATTGAATTTTTAAATAAAAGCGCTTATAATTTTTTTCAGTAGATTTTTTTTTTTTTAAATAAAAACATGGTAGACAGTTCAATGGTAATCCCCGAACAATTATGGGAAACTCCCTTTTTATTTAAATTTAACAAAATTTTAATAAAATCAATACAGATCGTTAAACTTTCCAAAATATTTGCAGGACTTTAGTGTTTTTTTTATAGAATTACTTGGACTTATCGCAGAAAAAAAAAACAAAATTCAAAAATAAATAGAAATTGCCGGTAAATTTTTTTCCTAATGTTTTTATATACTAAAATATTATTACAAAATATGAATATAATATATGTATATAACATATACGTATGTATATATACATTGAATATATATTCATAAAATCCGTCATTTAATAATAGTAAAAAAGGATTCATGTAAAGAAGTACGTATTTTTAATTCTAGTATAAATGTTAAATAATTATTGTATTACAAGAGCTTGCAGCTAAATTATGGCTACTTGAATTTATATCGTATCTGTTGAACGAAGACGGTGTACCATTGAAATCGTGTATCCGAATTATAAACCCATAATGTAAGACAAATATGTTCAAAGTGTATAATAAATATTTTAAATTCTGTAATTTAGTGTTCAGAACCGTTTTCATCATTCCTTCGTTTTGAACTTGATCTTTTAGATGCTGACATCCGATGAATTATCCGCTAGCCGGAACTTCACTTAATATGTGTTTAAATATGCTTAAATGCTTATGCTTGTGGCGGAGCTAAAGAAGAGCCATAGGTCATTTGAAAATAACAAATAAGGTATTTTTGTATTAACTTAAAAACTATGCACCTCTATAATTATTAGTATAATACCATCAAAGGTTCTCGCTTCAAGATTTATTGAAATATTTCTTTTACTAGGGAAAAAAAACTGGCAATGATTTTGAATTACCTTCATGCGAGGTAATATAACAATGATATCTGCAAATATATATATATTTTTGTACTTAAATACTGTACTTCCCAGATTTTGTAACATATGGGGACTATACTATAAATAGCTATTTAAGTCTGTATGGAGGAGCCGACAGTATGGACGATGAGTGGCCACCTCGAGTACTTCGCATAAAGGAAAACTTTTCCGAATTTAATTATTATTTCATAGACAATCCCAAATATTTACTGAACATAAGAACCACAGGTAGGGATTAACAAGTTCTAGTAGATTTTTTAGCGGATTGATAAAACGATAGGAACTTTCTCTAGATAGAATTAATGAAACTAACTAGTAACACTAATTAGTTGTATTGTAATTAGCAATACAAGAATTTTTTTTCAGGATTTCACATTAGCTTGCCGAACCCTTGTATAAAATATGATCAGACTAAATGAACCAATATGCCTTTCTCTCTAACATGATTATATACATTTTTCCATTAACTGTTTTTAATATCTACAGTTTACTTTAATAGGCATTGCAATCTTACGTTATCGGTTCTTTTCTGTATTTCATATGTAAATGTAAATTTTACATGTAAATTAATTTTAAGCCCTCCAATTAAACACAGACTACCTCATGGTCTACTTTTTGTAATATTTTTATATTATTATAGTTTTTCTATAATAAAAAAAAAATTATTTAAAACACAACACGTTTTTTTATTACATTATATATTATGAGGTGTTTATATTTCGTACACGGTTATAATATTACATATATACAGCCTATATAAATACTTATATACTTTAAATTAAATAAATAAAAAAAAAAAAAAAAACAAGAATATTATATTTAATACGCATGCACTCTCCATAGGGTCCTAAATAATATTTTAAATAAAAAAAAAATAAAATTAACATTAACTTTTCTATGTAGTAAAAGTAACTAAATAATTTATATATATATTATTAGTTATATATTAATATTATAACTTATATTATAAACTGACCATTTGACTTTGGGTCGGTCGATTTGTTTTGGTCATTCACGATAGAAATTTGAAACAGTTGATTACTTATTTTAATAAAGTGTAGAAGTTCGCGGGTTTCCTTCTTATTTTTTAAAATAAATCATAATTTTTTTTTGAATTTATTTAAAATACATAATTCTATAAAACTAATTTCCTTAAACTTTTTAGATTTAGTAAAGGAAAGAATACTTAGAAATTAAAGTATAAAAATCTTAAGTGAAAATCTTGTAATTATAATTATTTTTTTTTTATTTTTTATTTTTTTATTTTGTGAAATTTAACTTGAAAAGTGCGTGTTACAATATTGGAACGAGTCATTATAAAAAATGAACCAAATAGAGTTTCGGAAGTTGGGTTACTATTAGAGTATATTTCCTACGACGAAATTCAATTGATGTTATTTCGTATTTCGAAAAATTTGGATTTTGGGGGTAAAAATGAAAAATAATTACTTTTAAATTTCATTTAAATTGTTATTGATTTTGATCGGTAATTGGCTTCCAAAAGTGTACGGTATATAGAGTATTTCTTCAATTATAGTAAAAGAATTTAGAAGAAGGCCATTTATATATTCATAAATATTTTTAAATACTGAAAAAAGGCGGAATTTACACAAGAAGAAGAAGAGGAAGAAGTATATAGAAGAAAGGATTTCCGGTAGTGGTAGCATGGAAAAAAATGCAAATTTATTGCAACTTATTTATATGCACGATTATTTAAAACCAAAAATACATATAATAAAAATGTATGGCCTAGAACTAGAAGCATATTTTTAGAACAATTTATTTAAACAACTACAAAGTTTATTTAGAAATTCTTTTATTTCTTTTACCGTTTTTGTTTTATTTCCCCCCTCAATATAAAATTGAAAATTACCAAGACTGGACTTTTAACCTTCCAAAATTTTTTGTTTTTTTGTATTCTATTAAAAAAATATTACAAAAGATGTGAAAGAAATTCGGTAGGGGGGCTAAACTAATAATTTAAAAAAATTTATAAAAAAAAATTCATTCAAAATTTATAACAAAAAAAAAATAAAAAAAAACGTATAATGCCCGTTGTTACAGAACAACACTCTTTAGTTGAAAAAATTAATGATATCAATAACACTTTAATCACAACTACTCTTGGCACCACAACTCTTGAAAATTCAAAAATTCCAATAAGCAATAATAAATTCGCAACAAATTTCCCACAACCAAATATACCAATAGAACCATTGTATCCAGCTGAAATTAAATCTAAAACATCATCGAAATCACAATTAAATGGTGGTGGCAGTGGTTTAAATGGACAACAATCTGGTAATTCAAGTCCATTAGAAATTGTTGGACAAACAACTGGACAACTAACAAAAACTCAATCATCATCTGTATCATATTCTTCAATAAATTCATTTCAAGTAATTAATCAAGATAATCTAATATATAAACCTAATGCTATTGTTAAACCAGTACGACGTAATGATATTGGTGGTTTAAATGATTCACAATACCACACATTTGTAAATGGTAAATCACAACGTCCTAAAACTAATTCAGCTGTTAATGTTTTAGCAAATGTTCAAGCCAACGGAGCTGGTGATGATAAATCAAAACAAATGACAAAAAATGATCAAAATAATTTGAATGGTGGCGTTGTAAGTCAAGCCAATGGAAACAATTCAAATATTTCAATGAAAAATAAAAAGAATTTAAAATTTGATAAAGTAAATGGATCCATTGATTATCAATCAGTTGATGGTGGTGGTGTTTCTAACACTTCTGTTACTATTGCACCTCATAAAAAAACTGGTTTCTTTTCTGAAATGGCAAATTTCGCCAAAGAATTAAATCAAAAATTGAATCGTTTAAAAGTTGATAAGTCTCCAACAAGAAGTTCATCAAAAAATGTATGTATATTTTTTTAAAAATTATGACAAACGATGCATTAAATTCAATTTTACTCTAAAATTTTTATTAATTTGTCCTTAAAAATTTGATAGTAAAAATGTATATTTATTTATAAACTAATTTGCGTCAATTTATTTTATAAACATTTTAATTTATAATTCACATTAATTTAATTGGAATAAACACTCTAATCAATACCTACTTACTATAATTGGTTTTTTTTTTTTTGACCCTATAAATATGCAATAAATGTTTATATAATTTATATACTATTGATTTTACATTCACATTTAAAAATTTAAAATTAAATTTAAATAATGCCAACTATTTTTTTTTAAATTATTATTTATAAATATGTTTATGCAAAATGAATATTAATCCTTGTACTGCGGGCAAGGACTAAGTGTACTGCATCTATTAAAAGATTTAAATAAAATAGTCACGAATATTTAAAAAAAAAAGTAACGATTGAATTTGTTTTCATGAAATGCCAATAATTAGTTCCTATACTAGTAGTGTATGAGCTGTATTTCTTAACTCTTAGGTCTCGCAAGCTTTTTTCACATAATTTTAACATATGTATATGTAATAAATTTCCGACATTTTAAATTAAGTGAAACATTATTAAAACCTAAAAAAATTTTCTATGTCATTTGATTTAATACAGTTGAAAGTGTAATTAAAATATAACCCAGTTTTTAACTAATAATTATTAACTCATAAATACTTCCATTTGAAAGCTATAAAATCCTATTTTATGAAAATTTGAATATAAAATTGAATTTTTTTGCAATTATCCTGTATTTAAAAATAAGGACATATAAATTAATCAAAACTTTATATCCTTTCTTTAATTTATCTTAAAATCTCTCTTCAACAAAATTAATATGCAAACTACAACAACAACAACAACAACAGAGTACTTATCCACAAATTGTAGGTAACAATGATGTACATAATAAACGACCATTATTTATAACAACTGTACCAAGTGGTGTATTTTTACCACCAGCTAAAGAAATTTCACCAACTGCACAAAAACGTGTTTATGCATTCTCATCACGTCCCAGAATATTTACAATATATCGTACAAATAATAATAATTATCCAACAGCTGCTGGCTATTATACATCTGAACATAAACTCATTGATAATGGAAATGAAACTGAAACTGAAAATAAAAGTGAATATGATAATGATAATAAGAATGGGAATCAAACATTAAATCCAAATAATAATAATAATAATACTAATGAAAAAGCAAAATCATCACTAAATGAACGTATGAAAAGAGATGTATTTCGTGGTAATGATGATATACGTCCATATAATTATTATCGTAATATGGTTGGACACTTATCATCATCATCAAATGGAAGTACTAAACAATTAAATGATAAAAAAGATTCAAAAAGGTAAATATATATATATATGTATAGTATATGTATTAAGAAAGTTTATAATATAAATTATTCATTATCATAATAATAGTCATTATCAACTTATCATCAAAATATTCTGCAATATAATTTTTCTTACAATTTATAGGCAATTAAATCTTTTAATTTCATATGAATGTGTTTTTGGAATATATAGTAATTGTTAGTGTAAAAATTATAATTTGACTCTTATACTTGCTCCAGGTAACTTACTCGCAGATCACACAACTTTTTTAAGATTTCAATAATAAAATTTGTAAGGATTATCAATCAGGATTAACTTAAAGGCCTTAAATGTAATAGTCTTCTACTGAATATTCAATGGTTTCCAATCACCATTTTACAAGCTCCTCTTTTTGATCCCATTCCTATAAACCAAACAGAACATAATTGTTTTAAGGTTTTAAACAAAAGTTTGGTTTAAGAAGTCGGGTGGATTTAGTTTGTTTCAGTATTCCATTATCCAGAGGAAGGCCGTACAACTACTTTCGATATTTTCGACTTTTTTCGTTCAGCTAAATCATTCATTAAATAAATAAATTAAATCATAAACTAAGTATTAGGAATATATCTATCAGTACAGTCAAAAACATGATAACGCCACAATTGTCATGTTATATTAAAAAAAATTCCAAAGATATTAAAATAAAACGAGTAATAGAAATTACACTTACAAGACACCCTTAATCGAATATTTAAATAAGATCTGCGACATCCTGAGTCTAGCAGATTTCATTATAACAGAAGATTATATGTTAATTTCAAACTAAGCATACTTCAAGGGGCTAATTTATTTTTACAACTTTTATGCATAGCAATTTTAAAATGTTCTGGAAAATTTTTCTTGTAATGAGTTTTAAATTTGATTTTTGACAGTAAAACTAGATTGCGGATTATAAAAAATTAAAATAAGCATATGTGCATAAGTGTTCATTAAAATTCGTATAAAGACGAAGAATTATGTTCTCTTAACTTTCAACTATAGGAAACTACAATTAGAAACCTTTTGCAACAAACCATTAGTTGTACCAATTATATTGTTTTACTTTTTCTACACATATATAACACCTTCACTTCAATTTCATATTATTTCATATATTAAAAAAATTGCATTGACACCATAATATCATTTTTACGATAATTAGATCAATAAAAAACAAATGATTTAATAAATACAATGTCCTATTTTTTTAAAGGACATTTCGTTTTTTATTATTTAATATCACATAGTCAATTTAATTAAAATTACTTTTATGTATTATATATTATGTACATATGTCAATATATAAATATACGAGACACATACTCCCTGTTTTATTCAAATTCCCATTTCTTTTATTACTTTTGTGTTTTTTTTATATAAACATATGTTCGATTCGATTTATTGACAAACTTGATTACATACATGATGATTGAAATTAGTCTATTTATGTCAAGGTAAATCAAATACAAAAAAAAGGACTCCATACTACCCCATAACTTGCTATAAAAGTATTTCATGATTTAATAATATTAAATATTTTTTAATGCTCAATGAATTTTTTTTTTCTTTTTATTCAAGGGAATGTTTGATATTTTTGCAAGGGTATGGTAACACTTCTAATTAGTGTACGTGACAGTTAACAAACACAAAACAAATAAACAAAAATAAAAACATTGTGTTAATCATTATAATTTTAAAAATAATCAAAATTATTAAATCAAAAATTATTAATTCAAAAAAAAAAAAAAAAACAAATCAAAGGTAAAAAAAAAAAACAATTAGAATAATTTATTAGTTTTTGAATGAATTTGGCAAAATTATCTTGATTAACCTAAATAATATTTTACTACATATATTCTCTATCTCTTTCTTTCATTCATTTTGATTATTAAATTTAAAAAATATATAATATTTACCTTGACTTACTTTTAAAAATATAAAATTAAAAATAAAAACAATATTTTTCAAAATATTAAGGAGGAACCACCAGCTTATAAATCCTATGGGATGGCTATTTATAGAATTTTTACTTTATTGTAATAATTTAAATTGTCCCAGAAATGTTTTGGAGTTTTATGAAGGTAAAACTTAAAGTTTATATAAAACGAGGAAGAGTGTAGTAGATTAGACTGTGTCAACTCTGGGATACCCGTACTTACTGCGAAATTTTAAATAAAAAGCTTATTGGGCTTTCAGTTGTGAACAAAAGAAAATATAAATTGAAAGGCCGCTCTACGTGCTTCTTTCACTACACCGACTATAGTTTATTCACATGTCAGCCATTTAAGTTAACTACTATTGACTGAGTGCATCGTGTAGTGACCCAACTATATTTTGCACAAATTTTAGCCATCTAAATTTTGGAAAAAATCCAGATTTGCCATGGAAAGATTTATTTTCAAGATTTATTTAAGAAGTTGTATGGCAGCTACTCGAACCCGTGGAGCAAATTGGCTGGATTTCAATAGCATTAACCTAGCTCATTTATATCATGTGGACGAACGGACTTACATAGCTAGATCGAATTACTTTTCGATTCTGATCCGACCCATACCTTTGAGGTTATGTCAACCTATATATCTATTTGGACTCACAGTCATACGAATATAACTAGTGGTGAACAATATTATACATTATTATAATTACTTTATTTTAAGACTTTGTATGGGGTTAAAAACTAATTAAATATTTATGCATATATATATATGAATTATTATATTGACATATTATATATACTAAACACGCGTGGTGGTATTTAATATGGATGGTTAACTATCACTAAAAAAATGTTCGGATATTAAATTTAAAAATAAATGTAAATCTTATAAAGTTATTAAATTTGTATCAAGAAATTATACATGAAAGGAAATTCACTTTTTATTATCAAAAAAAAAAAATTTTAACATTAAGAAATATTTAATAACTTAAGTATTTATGAAAATTTTTATTATTTAGAGCGTCAAGGTTATATTAACCATATTTAAATTATATTTATTTATATGTAGCATTCATAGAAAAGGTTTTAGGTTATAATCGAATAAATTAGTCAAATTAATAAGTTGATAACTTATCTATAATCTATACACAACGGTACCTTAATAAGGTGATTATTTATTATTAATTTGTACATCTTTAACTTATTAAATTTAATAAAAATCCAGACAAAAGAATTTGGCTAAAATGCTAAAGTTTTCTTCATACAAAGATTTTTAGGGAGAATTATGCATCAATTTTCTTAAATCATTCAAGAGCTCTGGTAAAATTTTTAATAATATTTTTTTAAAGTAATAGGGGATGTATATTTAAAGAAAATTGTTTATTCAAAATAAACTCCCAGATACTTTCTCTTTATATAGTGAAATACTAAATTTTCTTTTTATAAACCTATGAAATAGGTAAAACTTTATATTAACTTTGGTATGGTGTTTGCAGCCACCGAAAGGGTGCGAGATAGATATGGAAAAGTATATTGATTTGTGATCAGCGATGTCCGTCCGTCTATATTCACGATAACTCAAAAACAAATGGAATTATCTTGATGAAATTTTAACTGTAGATAACTCTCTTAGATTGAAATAATTTAACGAGAGTACTACATCATTCAACAGTAAATGCAGTACAGCAAAAATAAATAATCCTGAAGAGAAGTAAATGCTGCATGTGTGTAAAATTTGAATTGTATAAAAAGTTTTGAATCTGTAATTTTTTAATTCCATTTTATAAAGACATTTATATTATGTTCTTTTGTTTTTTAATATTTTTGAATAGATAAATTTATTAGAAAATGGTTTTAGTATTATAAAATTAATTTCATTAATTATGTTTTAGAATCGAATGGTTTTAAAATTACTTATGAACTTATAATTTAATTTCAACCAATTAGGTGAAGGGTATTTCTAAGTCAGTTGTACGACTTACTGCTTCTTTACTTATTTTGCTGGCACTTCTACATGCTAATGGTTCACTGTGCCACCCAGCAGATGCTGATTTTATGAGGAGAATGAATAATTCTTCTTTAAACTTTTAAATACGGTTACAATTCCAATCCCTTACAAAACATATACCATCCACAAAGTCATAATAGACTATTCTTCGAATTCATGTATATCGGGGCGGCCCGTAAATCTGTTCTACCAAATTCTGCTTGTGTTGAAAGTCCCGTTTTCCCTATTCAGAGTATCACTATATTCATTTTTAAATATAGTGGTACTCTGAATTAGAAGGATTTTAAAGATGGTTGCGAAAACGGGGTATCTTCCCCTTTTATAAAAACATGTATAAATGAGATTCTGATTTAAAAGTTTATAGTTTTTTCAATAGCGAAATTTTGGGAAAACTTGATTCAGTGAAGCCGAATTTCGGGCGAGACCCAAACTTACTAGATATGATCTGACCGAGAGAAAGGTTTTATTAGAATTAAAAAAATTTATGTTGAAAGAACGTCTCTTTTAAAGTTGGGAAAAAACGGACATACGTTATTTATTCACTTACTTATTTACTTGCCCATTTTCAATATTAACCCCGTAGTCTATAAGTAGTTTCAAAGATATCAAGCTAAGATCTTTATATGAAGGTGCTTAAAAATGTGATCCAAATGCTTAAAACCTAAAAAAATTACTTGTTATATTATATGTCAGACTACTTCTAATTTTCCACCTTCTAGTCATCGCACCATAGCTTCGAGTAACCTCAACTTTTGTTAATACACTTGCCTTGTATGCCTATATTTAATATCAATTTCTTTTTTTAATTATTATAGTAAGTTATAATTATATACTTTATAAGCATGTTCGAAAAATTTTTATGCCAGCTAAGAATTCTTATTCTATTATATAACTTAGCGCTGGTTTTAACTTCATTCTAAATATTTTCCAACAATTTATATAGTAGTTTTGTATCATATCCTATGGCACAATCTTTACTAAAAACAATAAGGTACATCCAAATTTTTGTGAAAAACACTTTAGATAAATTTACTGACGAATTTACAGATGGATATATATAGCTAAATCAATTTATTTTATGATGCTGTTCTGATGCATACACTTGAGTTTATATATATCGTGCTTAAATAAATGCTGTATTTAAGTTCAGAATCAATTTTAGTAAAGCATTTTCGGATAAAATGAAGCCATTTTTCCAATTAAATGTAACCTTTTTTCAATTAAATGAAACTTTCTTCCAATAGAATGAAACCTTTTTCAAAATAAATGAAACCTCTTTCAAAGTAAATGAAACTAAAAAATTTCGAATTAAATTTTGTTTAAAATTATGTGATACATGATCCAGCGAGGACTATGCACATGTAATTAACCGAAGTGTTAATCAGCTGACATCAAACGATTGCTCTAATTAGGAATTCGACATGGTATTTTTAATTTCGCAAGTTTTGAAATGATGATTTAATGAAATTGTTGATATTAATCGCAGTATATCGTAATCTGTCGATATTAATACATTCATACTTTTGTTAATTACGTGGGAAAGATTATGCTCATTTTCAGTATCGCTTGACACTGTACGAGCATATAATTTTATTTTAGAAAAAACTTTCTGTATTGGGCATTAGAGAATTTGATAGTAAAAATTTTGGGGATTCTAAGGTTTAACTAGTATCCGCGTAGGACCAAATGACTATATATAAAAGATAGCTGGTGTTGCCAGCTTTCAAAAAATATATAGCTTTAATGGCGCATATTATCCTTTAAGGACGAAAAGGACATTTAAAAGTAACCTTGTTATTTTACTCTATTTTACAAAAACCGTTATAACTAGCAATCTGTTCAATATATATATATTCAATCAAAGCTATTAATTAAGATGATGGTCTGGAGAATATTTTAACGTTTATTTGATGACGATAGTTGCTGCCGTTTTGGAGATATTGCAATTTCAAGTGGAATTTTAAAACAAAAAAAAAAAAAATTTTTGAACTTTCAAAAAAACCACTATAACTATGAAATTTTCAAAAACACCCTGTATTTTTTATTATACTGTTAGAGAGGTCTTTTGACACTCTTTCCAACGGTATATAATAAGTATGGTATATGTTGACAAACAGCCCCACCAGAGAACATGAATGAAAAACTGACACAACAATTTTATTAAAAAATACATTTTCATACTTTATTTCTCATAAATTTATTTTGCCTTTTTGGGAATGGTGTCATAATTCCAAAAAAAAAATTCCAAATTTACAAAATTCCAAAGAAAAAAAAATAATTCAAAAAAAAAAAAATTCTAAAAAAAATAATTCCAAAAAAAACGAGGAAGAGTGTAGTAGAGTAGACTGTGTCAACTCTGGGATACCCGTATGACCGTAACATATACATTATATCATCTGGTTACTTACTTTTGGCAAAATTTCAAACGTACAGCTTATTAAGTGTAGTGTTGTAATGCTCATATAAAAGAAGGAGTTGTATGGCAGCTACTCGAACCCTCTGCAGTAGACCAACCAAATTTTGCTTGTAATTTTGGCCATTACACTAAACTATTTTTGACAAAATTTCAGACACCCAGCTTCAATAGGTATAGAGTAATGCTCATATAAAATAATAAGTTGTATGGCAGCTACACGAACCCACTGCAGTAGACCAACTAAATTTTGCAAAAACTTTGGCCATAAAACTAAACTACTTTTGGCAAAATTTCAGACACGCAGCTGTAATAGGTACAGAAAAATACTCATATAAAAAAATAAGTTGTATGGCAGCTACCCGAACCCATGGATCAAAATGGCTGGATTTAAATAGCGATGACGGCTATTACAAAAAAACGAATTTGCGAAAAACTCTAAAATTCTTGCTCGCTAAAGCTATGGAAATATTTTTTGGATTTTTTTTTGGAATTTTTTTTTTTCTTTCTTTGGAATTTTGTAAATTTGGAATTTTTTTTTTGGAATTATGACACCATCCCAACAAGAAGGCAAAATAAATTTATGAGAAATAAAGTATGAAAATGTATTTTTTATACCCTACACCTATAGAATAGGTAAAGGGGTATATTAACTTTGGTATGGTGTTTGTAACCACCTAAAGGAAGCGAGCTAGATATGGAAAAGTATATATATTTGTGATCAGCGTGACCGCCTTAGTCGATATAGCCATGTCCGTCCGTCCGTCCGTCCGTCCGTCCGTCCGTAGGCACGATAACTCAAAAAATAATGGAGCTATCTTGATGAAATTTTAACTGTAGGTTACTAGGACTGAAAGTACGGCGGGGATTGCATATGGGCGAAATCGGCCCATGGGTTCGGATTCTGGACCTTTTAATCGGTTTCAGGGCTAACGAACAAATATAAAAAATCACGATAACTCAACAACTAATGACGCTATCTTCATCAAATTTGTGCTGTAGGTTACTAGTAATGAAAATACTTCGGGAATTGCGTAAGGTCGGGATTGGACCATGGGTTCGGAACCTAGAACTTTTTGATCGAATTTAGGCCAAACGAGCATAATTCCGAAACCAATGAAGATAGAACCTCCAAATTTAGTATCAGGGTGTCCCTTCCTATTTCCTAAGTGTCTTGTGAATTTGGGTCCCATTGGAGTAGTGGGTCGGGGACCAGCCACACATTTCCGAAGACCTTAAAGCATATCTTTAAAATTAATAAAGATAACAACTTGAAAAAATGTAGAAGCTTCCAATTTGCCACAAGGGTGTTCTTTACTATCTCTTGCGTGTTCCCCTAATTTGGGATTAATTGGAGTGGTGGTTCTGTACCCCTCTCAGACCTCCCAAGTTTTAAAGGCTTATAATCGAAATTACTAAAAATAGTTACTTAAAATTAGGATAGACCGTTCAAATTATGTACAAGGGTTAACTAGTACTATAAGTACAGCGCGGACTATATAAGGGCGAAATCAGCCCAACGGTTCGGATTCCGGACCTTTTAATCGATGTCAGGGCTAAGGAACATATATAAAAAATCACGATAACTCAACAACTAATGAGGCTATCTGCATGAAATTTGTGCTGTAGGTTACTGGCAGCGAAACTACGGCGGTGATTGCGTACGGTGAGGATTGGACAATGGGTTCGGAACTTAGAACTTTTTGATCGAATTTAGGCCAAACGAGCATAATTCCGAAACCAATGAAGATAGAACCTCCAAATTTGGTATCAGGGTGTCCCTTCCTCCATTGGACTAGTGGGTCGGGGACCAGCCACTCAGTTCCGAGGACCTTAAAGCATATTTTCGAAATTAATAAAAATAGTAACTTGAAACAAATGTAGAAGCTTCAAATTTGGCCCAGGGTGTTCTTTACTATAACTTGGGAGGTCTGAGAGGGGTACTGAACCACCACTCCAATTGATCCAAATTTAGGGGGACACGCAAGAGATAGTAAAGCACACCCTTGTGCCAAATTTGAAGCTTCTAAATTTTTTTTAAGTTGCTATCTTTATTTATTTTAAAGATATGCTTTAAGGTTTTCGTAAATGTGTAGCTGGTACTTTCATTACTAGTAACCTACTGTTAAATTTCATCAAAATACCGGCATTATTTTTTGAGTTATGGTGTTTGTAAGATATATGTTTGTTAGTCCTTCAACTTTTCAAGGGTTCCAGGACCCGAAATTATGGTACGATTTCGCCCATATGCAGTCCCGTCATACTTTCAATACTAGTTAACCCTTGTACACAATTGGAACGCTCTATCTTAATTTTAAGTTACTAGTTTTATTAATTTCGATGATAAGCTTTTACACATTGGGGGGTCTAAGAGAGGTTCTGAACCACCACTCCAATTGATCCCAAATTAGGGGGGCACGCAAGAAATAGTAAAGAACACCCTTGTGGCAAATTGGAAGCTTCTACATTTGTTTCAAGTTACTATCTTTATTAATTTCGAAAATATGCTTTAAGGGCCTAAGAACTGAGTGGCTGGTCCCCGATCCACTACTCCAATGGGGCCCAAATTTCAAAGACACTTACGAAATAGGAAGGGACACCCTGATACCAAATTTGGAGGTTCTATCTTCATTGGTTTCGGAATTATGCTCGTTTGGCCTAAATTCGATCAAAAAGTTCTAAGTTCCGAACCCATTGTCCAATCCTCACCGTAAGTAATAACCGCCGTAGTTTCGCTGCCAATAACCTACAGCACAAATTTCATGAAGATAGCCTCATTAGTTGCTGAGTTATCGTGATTTTTTATATATGTTCCTTAGCCCTGACATCGATTAAAAGGTCCGGAATCCGAACCGTTGGGCTGATTTCGCCCTTATATAGTCCGCGCTGTACTTATAGTACTAGTTAACCCTTGTACACAATTTGAACGGTCTATCCTAATTTTAAGTAACTATTTTTAGTAATTTCGATTATAAGCCTTTAAAACTTGGGAGGTCTGAGAGGGGTACAGAACCACCACTCCCATTGATCCCAAATTAGGGGAACACGCAAGAAATAGTAAAGAACACCCTTGTGGCAAATTGGAAGCTTCTACATTTTTTCAAGTTGTTATCTTTATTAATTTTAAAGATATGCTTTAAGGTCCTCGGAAATGTGTGGCTGGTCCCCGACCCACTACTCCAATGGGACCTAAATTCACAAGACACTTAGGAAATAGGAAGGGACACCCTGAAACTAAATTTGGAGGTTCTATCTTCATTGGTTTCGGAATTATGCTCGTTTGGCCTAAATTCGATCAAAAAGTTCTAGGTTCCGAACCCATGGTCCAATCCCGACCTTACGCAATTCCCGAAGTAGTTTCATTACTAGTAACCTACAGCACAAATTTGATGAAGATAGCGTCATTAGTTGTTGCGTTATCGTGATTTTTTATATTTGTTCATTAGCCCTGAAACCGATTAAAAGGTCCAGAATCCGAACCCATGGGCCGATTTCGCCCATATGCAATCCCCGCCGTACTTTCAGTCCTAGTAACCTACAGTTAAAATTTCATCAAGATAGCTCCATTATTTTTTGAGTTATCGTGCCTACGGACGGACGGACGGACGGACGGACGGACGGACGGACGGACGGACATGGCTATATCGACTAAGGCGGTCACGCTGATCACAAATATATATACTTTTCCATATCTAGCTCGCTTCCTTTAGGTGGTTACAAACACCATACCAAAGTTAATATACCCCTTTACCTATTCTATAGGTGTAGGGTATAACAAGTAAAGAAACAGTCAGTCGGTGCAACCGACTTAGAAATACCCTTCACCTATTTGGTTCAAATTTAAGGACATATCCATAAGTTATTTTAACATCATAAAAGCTGTTATTAATTTGATCGTAAGACATAGCTAACCAAATTAACTTTATAATACTAAAAACATTTTCTAATTATATTATCTATTAAAAAATATTACAAATTCTTACTAATTTGTCTATTTAAAAATATTCAAAAACAAGCAAACTTGAAATAAATGAAAATATATTTATTCCAATTCAATTACAAAATGAAAAAATTCTAATTATTAAATTTTGTGATAAAAAGATAATCAAAGCATAATATATTTAATAATCCAAATTTTTAAAAATTGCAATTATTTTAAGTGGTTAGTTTATATACCTAATAGAAAAGCTTACAAACGCAAAATATGCAATAAATGTATTTCTAAAATACAATTACAAATTTAGACCTTTTCATATAATTCATTTAAATATTCAAATAAATTTTACATAAATGCAGCAAGTACCTTTGAATATAGCTGAACCACTACAATTAAGTCTAGATTTCGGAGACACATAGGACATAGGAAATATATTCTTTGGCTTTGAAATTAAACTCAACCAGAACCAATTCCCATGGTACTTTCATTACTAGTAACCTAGAGTTTAAATTTCATCAAAATACCGGCATTATTTTTTGAGTTATGGTGTTTTAAGATATATGTTTGTTAGTCCTTGAACTTGTTAATAAAATTGTTGTGTCAGTTTTTCATTCCTGTTCTCTGGTGGGGCTATTTATCAACATATACCATACTTATAATATACCGTTGGAAAGAGTGTCAAAAGACCTTTCTAACAGTATAATAAAAAATACAGGGTGTTTTTGAAAATTTCGTAGTTATAGTGGTTTTTTTGAAAGTTCAAAATTTTTTTTTTTTTGTTTTAAATTTCCACTTGAAATTGCAATATCTCCAAAACGGCAGCACCTATCGTCATCAAATAAACGTTAAAATATTCTCCAGTCATCTTAATTAATAGCTTTGATTGTATATATATATATTGAACAGATTGCTAGTTATAACGGTTTTTGTAAAATAGACTAAAATAATAAGGATACTTTTAAATGTCCTTTTCGTCCTTAAAGGATAATATGCGCCATTAAAGCTATATATTTTTTGAAAGCTGACAACACCAGCTATCTTTTATATATAGTTATTTGGTCCTACGCGGATACTAGTTAAACCGTAGAATAGCCAAAAGTTTAAAATAGAACCACTGTTCGTAATTATTTCTTCAACAAAATTGTGAATTTTGGCATTATCCGTAACCAAAAAGCTGTATTGTAGGTTTATGGTATTATTAATTTTTTCCCATGTTGCTCTTTTTGAAAGATTGCTAAACTTGCGTTAGATATTAATTTATGGTGTACCAAACCAGTAGTATTTATTGTAATAATTAGTGAAATGTTCCGTCCTCTTATAGTAAGCACCACAATTCTAACACGCAAATCTAACAAGAATATCTTGGAAATTAATAAAAATAGAGACTTGAAATTTAGTACAAGTGTGTTCTTCCCAGTTTTTATTATATCCCCGAAATTTATTTTATTTAAATTTTTTTTAGTTTAATTTACCCTGAAAATGGTTTCATTCCCTTGGAAAAATTTTTCATTCAGTTGAAAAATAGTTTCATTCAATTAAAAAATTGTTTCATTTAATCGGAAAATGTTATATACGTATACTTGCGGCTATTGCATATCCGATTATAGAAATGGATAAATCAGTATTAATATATGATATAAAAATCTAATTTTTGACTTAACTAAACTATCATTCGTCATTCGTTTAAAATTAAAGACTTAGCAATAATTAATAGTTCTGCGGCATAATTTAATTCAATAATATCGAACCTAGGCATCAGATACGCTAATTAGCATATAAAACCCAAAAAAATGTGTTACTGCTTTTAATGATTAATTTATTTACACCATTAATGTTCCTTTAAACATTTTGACAAACTTTTAAACAAAATTATAACTTACAAAATTTTTGAATAAAAAAAAACTAGTAAATTACTAAATTCTATGTATTAACTAGTTTAATTTTATTGTCGGGTCGTTCCAACTTTCATTTGAATTATTAAAATGTTTTAAAAAAAAAAAGTATACGATACAAATTTTTTTTGACCAATTTGATTTAGAAAAATTACGATGATTAGTTGTAATTAAAATATAATTAAATATTAAAAGTAATCCCTTATTGTTCCACTTTGCAAACATCTAATCTAAATTTGTTGATTTTCATCACGACACAATTTACTCTATTGTTTTTTGAAAAGTTCAAGCACTCCTCATTATTATATTATTTAAGAACAAACAAATGCATACTTTTGGGAGTCGTTGTGCTTTGTCGGGAGTCGTTGTGGCAAGAGGGAATATAAGGTGTGAGTTTTCTTTGGGGATTTTTCTTAACTATTTAATTTATAACAATGAATAGAAATTCCATTGACTCCTCTTTTGTAAAAATTTTTAAATTTATGCTACAAATTGTTATTGACCTTTTTATATGTAAAAATAATGTTGTTTTATAATGAAGAATCAACTTTCGTGGAGACTTATTTAAATTAATATTTCATTTATATTAATTATTAGTGGGTAAAAATTTGAAAAAAAAAAGGAAAATTATTTTAAAAATACTTTTTTAATTTATAAGTACATACCTATATATTAAAAACATATTTTAATTTATTTTAAATAGAAGTTTATATATCATACAATATAGTATATGCAGGTATTAAATGTTGTATAAAAGTAAGAGGTCACATTGAAGGTCTATAGAAAACTGAGAAAAATTTGTTTGTTTTAATTTTAAATAAAAATTATTATGGGGTAATTATGAGTATTATGAGACAAACTTATCTTACAAGTTTATTGTACTGTATAGTATCGGACAACTTAGAAAAAAAAAATGCCTAATGAAAAAATCCGAATAAAAAACTTGTAGGTAGTAAAGGCCTTATAACATGTAGAAACATCTGAAAAAGGCAGAATACTTGATTTTGTATCCAACTCTGAAATCCTTCCCAATAAATAATAAGTAATAAACACAGCATTTAAAATAATGGGGCTGATTTTTGGTTTTCAGTATTCTGTTTTCGGGATTTTGAAACATTCTGAATTTTTTTTACAGAATTAATATTCGGAAATTTTTTTTCGGGATTTTTTCATTCGGGATTTTGCTATCCCGAATAGAAATCTGATGCCTAATCATTTATAAAAGAATGGAATTAAAGCCTAATTGTTATTTGTTATTCCAATAATGACATTCTTTAATATATTTTTTTGTAACCAACTTAACACCCCTCCTAATTTGGAAACTGACTTCTGACTTAACAGTGTAAAGCAAAAGTAACAAAAAAAGGATAAATAAAGGATTAAAGCTATAAAAATAAAAAATTATTTTAAAGGAATGAAGGAAGCAGCAGTTTTCCTTCTCTTAGAAAAAGGGCCGAGGAAGTTGTGAAGGAAAATTTCTAGAATTAGACCTTAATTGTGAAATAAGGCCTATTAGGCTTTATTGCGTTAGGTCTTATTCCTCCTGCCAAAAATTATATATAAAGAAAAGCTATTCGCCAATGCTTTTAGACATTTAGACAACAAACTGTATTAATGGTCCCAGATATTCCAAAACTAACTTATAATTTAAATAGTTTCTTAGAACAAGAAGCTTCCATTTAATGGAATCAATATTGAATAGTTACACACCTTAAATATCTTTGAAATATGACAGTTTATTAATAAATGTATAAATAAATCATACACACGCAACTCAATTAATTTTGAATTTTTTCCAGTGTAACATTTTGGGTTCTTAAAATTCTTTCTTTTCTAATTTCAAACAAAAGAAAAGAAAATATGAACTTTATTGATTTGAAAGCGTAGAAAAACTAAAATTCATTTAATTTAAGCTTAGAAAAATAATATTATTTAAATGAAATAAAATATTTAATATAATAATCATAATTTATAAATACAAAAATAATATCTCAAACAAACAATTAAAGTTAAACGGCCAATGACCTCTCCGAAATAATGAAAAAGAATTGAAAATGTCCACCACGACCCCCTACAAAAGAAAAAAATAAAATAAAGTTAAATACTTCAGCTTGGTAGTAGGACACCAATGTGTAATTAAAGGTGGAAAAAAACTTAAAAAAAAAATTATGAAAAAAATATAAAAAAGGACAAAAATTTTACATATAATGTCATAAAAATCGTTTAAAAAAAAGTGACCATATCTCCAGTAAATTTTTATAAATATTGCAATTGAAGTGTTTTCAAATTGTACAAAAAACAATTTATTGTCAAAAAAGATTTTCAAAATAATTTAAAAGTTAAATCTCATTTTTTCTATATTCAAAAAATATATCATATGCAAAATTGCAAATTAAAAGAATTATTTCAAAATCAAAATATTATATTATGATTATAAAGTGTAGGACCAAGTACAGATCCTTCAGGAACACTATTGTTTTTATTATTACACTATTGTTATTACTAGAAACTCCATTAATTTTCGTAATAATTTTTCTATTATCCAGATATAAGTAGAGTAAACTATTAGCTGTACCCCTTATTCCAATTTCGTGCAATCTGTTAAATAAAATATTATGATTCACTGTATCAAAGGCCTTCTTTAGATCAATAAATGCCAAACATACATAAATTCCTAAATGAAAGTGAATATATGAATGACGTGGATTAACTAAATGGCTTGGGGTACCTTTTGGGTAAAAGAACTCACAAGATTTAAAATTTTCAAAATTAAAAAATATAGAAACTTGAAATTTTGTTGTTTTTCATTATATCTCCGAAATGAATTGGGATGGTAGTTCGGGACCTCGAACAAGCATATATATTTGAATTTAAGATTTCAAATATATGAATTCGGCGCGCCGACTTGTGGTTGCATCATTTGTTTAAATAAATAATTTCAAAACTAATTTTACAACAAATGGATGACATTTCAGATTAAATAATATGGTCACTCTAATATAATAAATAAAAAAAAAATTTGGTATTTATAATATTACAATAAAAAAAAAAAAAAATTATAAATAAACATTTCGTGAAAAATAATTTATTGTTTTTTGTTTTTTTTTTTTTGTATTTTCCAAATTTTCCATCCATAAAGTTCAAATAAAACATTTTGGAGGTTTTTCACACAGTTATGAATTTAGAACGACTCAAGTTATAAATTTGTTTACGGTCAAAAAAAAAAAAATGTTTTTTACCGTTAACACACATTTTTGTTTTCATTTGTTTTTTTGAAAATTTTTCTTGAATTTCAAATTACTTTTAAAATTAATTTTGAACAATAAAACAAATTACCGTTGTGTGCTAAAAATCTGATTTTGAAATGATAAAAAATACAAAACTTAGTATTGTAACTCCCCATCCCTGCGCTTTTGAAGTTTTGAAGTGTGGAAATTTTTGAGGAGTGTATGAGAAAGGTGTGTGTGTGTGTTAAAAATAAGTTTTGAAAACTTAAAAATATAATTTAAAAAAATAAAAAAAAATTGAGATAAATTAATATGGAAAAGAACAAAAAACAACTCCAAATACGGGGAGTTACAACTTTACAACGCCAACAAAATTATAAAGTGGTCAAACCAAAGATTGAGAACCGGCAATTGTATACATATAAAAGGTAATATTTTAAGGTTTATTTGTTTCATTTAAAAATAGTTTTCCACTTTCTTAAAGTATTGTTATTTATTAATTTTGAGGTTATGTAATATTTTCTTTTTTTTTTTTTGTTATTTTTTTTTTTATTGCTGAAGTGTTTACGCGAAAATTGATGTGTTTATTAGGTTGGTAAAGGAGGCAGGACTAACTATTATTTCTTAACACGGAAATAGAAATACAGTACAACAAATATATGTTGTGTTTATATACTGTATTAAATAAGTTAAAAAATGTGTAATATATATAACAATTCTTTGAAAACAAGTTTTTAAACCGCAACTTTGTTAAATAATTGATCTTTTTAAATTGTAAAAAAAAGTTCCAAATTAAATTTAGAGTAATTGCTTAAACACTTAGTTTCAGTACTAAAAATAAATACAAGAAAACTTTGCTTTTGAAAAATTCGACAATTTTAAATTAATGTTTTGAGAATGTAATAACAGAGAGTTCATATTATAAAAGTCTATATACAATAGGTACATGTTGGAACAGGGGGTCATATTATATTCGTGTTATTAGAATTAATCTTAATGAATTCCACATATAATTTTCTTATTTATTTTACCATTTACACAAGGAAATTCCGAAGAATTCAATTCTACCCTGTTAACCAAATTCTATTCTGATTTATAATAAAAATTGTAATAAATAGAATAATTGTTAGATGGTCTTGATTAAGAATAATTATATTAAGTCAAAAACATGAAATAGTTAAAGGCCTTATAACATGTAGAAACGTCTTAGATGTTACAACTCTATTTTTGTTCATATCTGTGTGTTATATTATTAAATTAAATTATTTGTTTATATTTTGCATTGTTTAGATTACTATATTAATGTATTTTTTTATTAAAGATATTAAATTAGTAATTATTGATTAAGCCATTAATTTGAACCCTGTGGCGAATGGTAGCTGAGTCAAATCGAAAACCAAAAAAGTTTTTTCACTTTCGCCGGGATTCGAACCCAGACTCTTCTCATGAAAGGTCGGTACTCCAACCATCTTGCCACCGATCTGTTTATGTGAAACATTAATTGAGAACATATCAAAATATAAATTATTGCTGTAAAACAAATGAATGTATACGACACTAATGTTGAGGGTGAATGACATTTGGGTTTAGTTGGTAGCAAATTTTTCTTTTAATTTAGAATTTTGCTGAAATCGCACTTAATTTAAAATCTTGTTTCAACATAATTTGGAAGTGGATCGGTTCCCGATTTGTTCATAATGCTATTTATCAAATTATCACTTTCTAAATTTTATTTTAATAAAATAATCCATTTTTATACTAATGGGACCTTCGCAAATTACATTTTTGGAAAAAATTGTTTTGAAACATTCTGTTTATTATGGGATAGTTATCAGACCTTTTGTATTTTACCTATTTGTAACTTTGTTTGGTTTAGAAAAACATGATTAAAAACAATCGGTTCAAATTAATTGATTTTGATAATTTTTTTTTTTCCGAAGGAATGGAACGCTTGAAAGCTACCTATTGAAACTGTGCTGTGTTTCCTTTGAGAGTTTGCGATTTTAACACACCAAAACCACACTCTTTTTGAACCAAACTTTAGGAATGAGCTTGTGATACAAATGTACAGTTTGGTTACAGGGATAGGAATATGAAATGATTTTGCGATTATGGGTTGGTTATTTGGAAGTTTTGAAATATGGGGGTGGGAAAACTTTGGAGGGATATTGAGAAGAAAAATGTTAACATTCTTCTTAAACTTAATTTAGTCAAGCACCCACTTTAGGGAACACATTGCACGGAATATAATTCTATAATCTCGACATACGCAAAAAAAACGAATTTCCATAAGCCATGTTATATACTCGTTTATCATTAGGCTCTTTCGAAAGCTAACTGATTTCAATCGACAGTTTCTTTTTGTTGATTACAGATATCATACCAAAGGTAATATAACTCTAAACCTATTTAGATGTAGTAAGGTATTAAATAACATAAGAATCAGTTTAATAGGTTTCAATAAACACTAGCTCTAAAAATGTTTATTTTATTATTAATTAAAGTCGAACCCACGTTATTCTTATTCAATTCAAATTATTTTATTTGATTTATATTATTTCATAGGTTACATTATTACATTTTCTTCAACTTTCATCAAAATAATCATGTCGAAAAAAATTTTAAAATTTATACTTTACATTAAAAATATTTTTTAAATATGTCCTGTAAAAATAGTTTTGTTTAATTTACATTTTTTGAATATTAATAAATGGAAGTTTTGATAAATCTGATTAAAAAAAAAATGTTTCCCATATGTACTTAAAAAATAAATTAACACCATATTGTGAATCTCCTCAGTTATCACCAACACCAAATTCACCACACTTAATAATAACATCACAGTAAAATTAAAAATTGCAAATTTAAATGTAAAAAGTATGCGAATTAAAAAAGGATAACAATAAATCATTTTGCAAATAATCTACAAATTTTGTTTATATATATATATATATATATATTTATATATATGTTATATGACCAGAAACATAAAACAGTCATGAAAAAAGCAAAAGTTTTTAAAAAATCACATTTCTGAATTTAAACAATGTTTCATACCTAACTTTGCGTGAAGAGTATATACATTGAAATTAACATAATTTAATAAAATTAAGAAGGGACACAAAAAAAAAATTTCCTTTAATAACTTATAGGTACTATATTTAATATCAAGCATCTCTGATTCCGCTCGAATTTTCAAGTCTCTAACTTAAACGAAGTTTCACAATTTTTCGAAGACGTCCATTCGCAGCTTCCAATTTAAACTACAAAGAAAAAAAAAGAATTGGAAGGAAAGAGGGGGAGGATAGAAAGAAAAAAGGCCTGAAAAATTTTTCAAAATTTTATTTTACCTTAAAGGTAAATTAGAATATACCGAATGCGATACTATATATGTTTATTTTACATCTTTTATAACACCATAGCAGCTATCGTTAGAAGTTTCCAGATTGAAAAAAAAAAACAAAAAAAATTTTTATCTTTGAAAGAGGATCGAACTCAGATCTTCTTAGACTCTAAGCCACTTTGCTAACCACTGAACCATACAAGTCTTATAAATTTATGGTCAGATTTCTAATATAAATGTATCACTAACTGACAGAAGAAAAATAAAGCCATAGACACAGGCAAGTTCAATTAAAAGTATATAAAAAAAATTTTTTTATAACAATTTAAATATGAGGCTCGGAAACTAATCAGACAGACGAACGGAGTGTATAGGCACATTTTTTTAAAAGTTATTGAAAACATGCTTAAAATACACAGTTCAGAAAATTAAATTAAAACAATATTTTTTACAAGAAGTAATAAACTAAACATTTTATTTTTTTAGTTGCATTAAAACTGAACAAATCACTTTTTTAATCGTATTGGTACTTTTATACTTAAAAACTACCCTTAGAGGAATATTGCATCGATAAAGTCTTTTTCATGTGGTTCTATTTTGTGCTACAATCAACCCCAACAGTTAATTTCCTGCGTATATATCATTTTTCTCTAGGCTTACCATCTAAAGAGTCCCCTGCTATTGTATTTTCGGCCTGTAAGGTGTGTGATGAACCCACCTCTATTTTTTTTCTTATTTATTTTTCAATAGGATCCTCCTCAAACCCTAAATATACCCTATGACTTCATCCGGAAGTTACAAAATTCATTTAGAATGTGTTAATCCAGAATATGTTAGATAAAGAAGATGCATTTCTTTATGAAGACTTATAGCACAATGGATTTAATCCTCAATATTTTAAATTTCACGGTCCTTAATAATCATACAAAATCCAATTATTTTTTGGCCATACCTGTTTAATTTTTAATGTATTTCTAATATTTTTCAAGCTGAGAATGTGATCTATTTTAGAAAATTGTAAACCCCTATATAACTGTATTAGTTTTATCAGACCGTTATAATCAGGCATGATATTTTGCAGCAAAAGTTTTTTTTTTAATTTTACTTAAGAATGTAAAGAAATTTTGTACTTCAAAATATATAAAAGGAAACAAAAAAGGTCAAAGGTCTTGAACAGGAAATGGCTTCTTTTTTTTTTCTTTTTATTGAAGAAAAGCAAAAACTTAAAAACAGTTAAAAGTTTTTGCAATAAAGACAGTATAATAATTTGCATAATTTTTCACATGATATTGGACAATTTGTAAATCGTTCCACAATCGTCTAACGAAGACTTCTATTCGTCGCTTCCGAATTCAACTTAAGGAAGGAAAAAGGAGTTGAAGGAGGAGGAGGACCAATGTTAGAGGGAATATTTATTAATTTTTTTTTATTTAGCGGTATTTTCCTGCTAATCTTAAGGACAATCATGATAGGTCAATAAAATCATTAATGTAAACTCAACTAAATACACATACACATTTGCACTTAAAATAAAGAAAAAACAGTTATAAATTCATGTACCGGAAATGAACAAAATATGCAAAAATGAGTTGAATTTTGCAATTTTAAAAAAATATTTTAAAACTTTAAAAAGTTAAAAATTCGAAATTATTCAAAAAGTTCCTAAGTATCTTTTAGATTTTAATGGGTGAATTAATTAAAAATAAAATGTATTTATACTTATATGTATTTAAAAATAATTTCATTAATTTTTTTTAGGGAACCGGCACCACCACAACCATTAAAAAATGTTATGCATGATAAACGTGTTGTCAGAGGTAGCAATTTTAGTCAAATTCATTGTCAAGTAAGTAGAAATTATATTTAACAATTTAAATTAAAGTAATGGTTTTGTTTTTAAAAATAATAATTTAAAACTTTTTAAAATTCTTGTAAAATAAAAAAAAAACCTTTGATAAATTTACCTTTGATGATTGAATTCACTAAAAAGAGTGCGTATTTTAATTCTTAGAAATATGAAAAATTAAAGTAGAAAAATGAAAAAAAAAAAAGATACAATTTAAATAATTCACAATTGCAAATCAAAGAAATTTATTTTATATATAAATATATATTATATATATATATATCTAATATACACAACAAAATTTTGTAAATTTACACGAACACTTTTTACACAATATAAAATAACTCTCCAGCCCTGGAATCCGTATTTCACCAATGCGGGCATCCTATCTGGAAAGGTGAGTTTTATCTGATTTAACAAATTCTTTACCTCTTGACTAGATCGTTTTTTTGATATTATTTTTTTGCACCTAGAAATTCACTCCCAAAATAGATTAAATATAAATTAATTTCACATGAAATACACTTTACTTTATACATAACACCAAACATTGCAGTTAATTAAATAATAATTATCTATTATTTTGTATATTTAAATGCAAATAAAACATTAAATTTCAGGATCAACAGGTTTATACAAAAGAACAGGAAGCCAAAAGACGTCTTATGTTACGAAAAAGATGTTTAGCAAGAAATCAAAGAAATATAATTGGCTCACCACCACCGATTCATGGTCGTGTACATATACCGATACAAACAGAAAAATATTTAGAAGAATTATTTGATAGGCCGCCAGAATTTGATGCCAATACACAAACAGATCTATTCTTACAACGTCCACCATCACCACCATATATACCAGCTAAAATTGGTGTTGATCGTTACACACAAATTGAAGAAGGTGAATTATTTGATTTCGATTCGGAAGCACAACCAATATTGGATACATTAATTGGACATTCTGTACAACAGAGCTTAATTGAAACATTACATGAACAAGAAATGGCTGAATTGAAAGCTAAACAAGAAGAGTATGTTCCCAAACTTTTCTAATTTGAAAATTTTAAAACTATATATAATTTTCTTTTTCTCTTATTCTAGATTCCTTGCACGACGTGAAGCTGAATTGGCTGAATTACGCCGTCTTGAAGAAGAGGAACGTCGTCTTCAAGAAGAAAAAGAACGTCGTATTAAACAAGATGAAATTGCTAGAGAAAATGACGAAAAATTACAAGAAGAAGTTACAGCTGCCAAATTATTACAAGGACATATTGCAACAATTCTACCAGATGTTCTATCAAAATTGGAACCACAATCCGATTTTGCACATAAATTTGAAGTTGAAAAGAAGATTTGTCCATGGTTAAGTAAAGAAGTTGCCGAAGAAGTTGGAAAGATTATCGATTCAAGAGAAATACTAACCGAAATTATTAAAGAAATTATAATACAGAGAGCAACTGTTTATGCTGATTTTGTTGAGTCAGAAACTGAGGATGAATCTAAATGTTACGAAGAAGAATGTTCACCTGAAGAGAATGACGGTGATGAGGAATTTATTCGTGAGGAAGTTGATCGTATGATTGGTGGCGTTGATAATATTGGCGGAGATGATTTGGAAAAGAGGAAATTTGCCGGACAAGAAAATGATAAATTAGAAACAATTTTGGAGGAAAATTGTTTGCCACATCAAACAAAAGATAGAGTACCTATAATTGAAGATACTATAGTTAAATCATTATATACTGAAACAACTCGTACGTCATCAGAATTAAAATCAAAACAAGACAAAGATGAATTAGATAATCAAGAAAGTGAACAAGATCGGGATGCTGCAACATATGATATTGATTCAGAAACTATTGCCCGTAGTGAGTTTGAAAGAATTTTATCATTAGCTGATAGTGTAGACGAATCAGAAGATGTAGTGACACAAATTGAAAATGTTAAACAACAAAAAATTGCTACAGAATCAACTGTATCAGCTACTGCAACTGATGATGAAGACGATGATCATGATGATGATGATGACGATGATGACAATGAAGATGATGAAAAATATTTACGTGAACAAATTGACAAAATGATTTCAGATGCTGAACAAAGTTCAACAAATGATGATTCTGATAATAATGGCATATCGTATATATCGTAAAATAAAAAATTATGTTAATGTCATAAAATTCGTTTTTTTGATTATTAATAGAAATTGTTAATTAAAAAATTGTGATAGATTTAAATAAAAAAAAAAAAAATTACTTAAAAAATAGAAAAAATGTTATTTTCTTTTTTTTCAATAAAAATTTGTTTTGTTATATTTTTAATAAAAAGAAAAGAAAATAATAAATTAAACACTTTAAAGAAATGTTATTTAGAAAATAATTAAATTAATCAATAAAATTCTGCTCAAAATTAAATTCAAAAAAAAAAAAATATATAAAATATAATTAATATAAAATTCTGTGTAAATTAGATAATTAAAACTCATTATTAATAATATAATAATATTCTATCTAAATACAAAAATTCTTATTATAAATAAAAAAAAAAAAACTTATTTAAGATTCATTAATTTTTTTTGGTTTTAATTATTAGAAAATACTTTAACTAATTTTTACAACTGAGGGGAAAGCTTAGAAAAATTTTGGATACCTGATAAGCTCTAATTTCAAAATTGTAGATGTACGGTTTAGTAGTTTAGCAAGGTAAACGTTCAGCGTGTTTATATGCACAGATTGTTTAAACATATATTCAAATATTTATAGCTGCTCAAACAATCTATATAACAGGAGAACATTTTTAGGAGAGCATTACACTATATTATCACTTCTATTCTGAAAGACTCATCACTTAAATGGTGCACATCTCTATCACGTCTCTTCAAAAAAAAGTTATCACTTCTGGCAATTCTGAAAGGCTTTCATTTTGAGGTGATATCATTTTTGCAATGTTTCTTTATTGGATTTAAATTAATTTGTGGTTTTTCCTTTTTTGTTTATTAACATTTAAAATTTTAAAGAAAAAACTAGACATGATACTTTGTTTGCAAATTTAGAATTGATACAAAATTGCTATCACTTCGTAGGAAAAGTCATTAAGAAAAGCCAAACATGATGATTTTCACAATTGACATCACGTCGAATTAACAACATCACGCCAATATCACTCGAGTCTTTCAAAATATTTAATTAGGACTTAGGTGATACTCATCTTATGCTACGTTAGAATAGTGGTGTACAGTACAAAGTAGTCATACCGTATACATATGTAATATATTACGATAACGTTATATATATACAAAAATATACGCATTTTTTAAATAAAATCTAGTTCCTTACCAAAATTTTTGGAAGGTACAAGAGAACAAGGACTTTGCGAAGATGAAAATGCCGTATTTTTTCGATATACGAGTACATATATATAAAAACTTATAAAAACAGATATGGTTAGAACTTTTGTTATAACAATATAAATATAGAGCTTTACTGCACTTTGGTGGGAATTTAGCTCCATAACGGGTACACAAGGGCTACAGAAAAAAGTTCTAATTAATTTTTTTCTGTATCGAGTTCTTCCAATAAAAATGATGGTTCATGACAAAACAAATCTGGTTAAAATATTTTAAGAAGGTAACAAATTAATGCAAACTATACTATTAAGTCTAACATTAAAAAAGTGATTTTGAAAGTATATGCATACTGTAAATAGATGGTAATAGAGATACTTGGTTCTATTAAATAAAAATAAGTAACCGTATAGTGTTTAGGATCATATAAAAATTAAAAAAAAATTAACTTGACCGGTTTGAATGTATTAACTGATGACCCCTAAAAACACAAAATGGAAACAATAGCAATGTAATTGTAGTACGATCTCAAAGATATTATAATCCAAAAAATAAAAACTTTAATAAAAAAACCTTTTTCAAGATCAATAATTATTCTTATTTATTATCAGTATTTAAACAAAAAAATCATAAACCTACTGTCAGGGAAATGAAAAATCAAGTGAAAAAAAACCCAAATTATTTTTAATAATATTTCTTTATTTTCTTTAGTTTTTATTTATTTTTGACTTTTTTAGTATTTTTTTTTATTTTTGTTTTTTTTTAATAATAATTTTCTTTTTAAATTGTTAAGTAATAATAATAATATTCATAATAATAGTAATAATAATAGTTATGTAATGATAAAGAGGCATAATATTTTTATTATATTTAATAATAATAATTAATAATAATATATAAAAAATTCACATTTAGTTTCGAATTTTTTTTTTTTATTTTTTAATTTTTATATAATTGAAAAATAAAATATTTTCAACTATTTTGTAATTTTTTTTTTTTTTTATTATTATTGTATAAATTTCGAAGTCGTTTTTTCTATAACTACACATGCTAAAAAAAATCCTTCAAAATCTAAGTTTATGCATCTAAGTAAAATATTCTTACTAAATTAACAATTTTTAAATTCCATTTTGCATCATAAACACTTAAATCAATCATCATGCAATCAACAGTATCATCTTCATCATCACCATTATTATATATTAAATATATAAAAATTTTTACTCACTAATTTAAAGAATGTTAAAATTTTTTGTATGTTTAAAAAACAAACCGGCAAATTAAAGCTTTGTTTTTTTTTGTAATTTTTATTTTTTTTTTTAATTTAAAAAAAATAAAAAAGATAAAATAAAAAAAAATTATAATGGTAAAAATTATTTAGGAAAATAAAATGTTTAAAAACGACTTGAATTTTATACAAAAATATATAATAAAAAATAAAAGAAAAATAAAATTTAACATTTTAAAAAATATATATATATATATAAATTTGCGCAGCTGAATATTTATTTAGTTTTTATTATTTTATTTATATATATGTATTATTAAAGTTCAATATCTAAATTACGATTTTATTATTTATTAATTTTGAGTTTTTAAAGTTTTTTTAATTTTCTTTCCTAAGGAAAATGGAATTATAAAACAACTGGGTAAAATTTGGTTTAATCACGAAAACTATTAAAAAAAAAAATCACGTATTTAAAAATTACAACTATATAGTTAACTGCGCTTTCAAGTAAAATAATTTTATGTGAATATTTTTCTTTTTTAAGAATATTATATTTATACGGTTTTTTTCGAGTTTATACTGAATAAAAATTTTTTTTTATTAGGCAGTAAGCGCTATAATACAATTTTTAGTTTTATAACTACTTTCATAGCGAAGTTGTAGGGGTATTGAGCTAATTTTTTTAAAAAAAAAGTTTCTAGTTGTTTACACAAATTTTAAATTAAATGAAAAAAATTAAAAAAACTAAAAATATAAAATTATTTCGAAATAATTATGGGAAAATTGAAAATTAATAATATCTACTGTTAATTGATTAGAAAAATACTACAGAACAAAAATCTTTTTTTTTATAAAGAACAGTTTAAAAAGCAAACCTACAACTCACAAAGATTCCATGTATTTAAGAGTATATGTGCATTTTTCTAACTAAAAATTGTATTTTGGTCAACGTCTAACTTTAATTTTAAATTTTTAATTATTTTTTTTTAATTATATGTTTTAGATATAACTTTGTTTTAGTTTTTTTTTTTTTTCAATTCACATTACAAGATTAACAAATAAATATTTTTAAATATTTTTAAAATATACATTATTTTTATTTAATTTTCATTCAGAATTTTTTCAATAAAATAGCTGTTAGGGAAAATTTAAGTAAAGACGTATAAGGAACAGGAAAAATTATTAAGTATTAATTTCAAAAATCATTTTTTTTTTTTTTATCTTTGACTATATTTAAGTTAATATTAGTTAATTTTTTTTATATATTTCTTTTACGGAATTAATTTTTTTTTTTGTTTTAGCTAGTAATAATTTTAATAAATTTAGTATCACACACAACATAAGGTGAACTTTTTTTTAAATGTTTTCATTTCTTTTTTTTTTTTGATTTTAAAAATCATTTCATACATACATTCATTTTAGAAAAACAAAAAATTTTTTTTAATTTATATATAAAAATATGTAATATATCGAAGTTTAAGCAAAAAAAAATATATTAAATAAAAAGAAATGGATTTAATTATAAAATTAAACAAAAAAAAAAATAAATTATAAAAAGGAATAAAAATCAAATATTTTAATACTTTATTTTTCAAAGGAAATAAACACAGTAATTTTAAAACGATAAAAAAAACTATTAAAATATATTATGAATTTTTTTTTTGTTTTATTAACTTTCTTTTGGAGTACTAAACTCTGTCCATGTAATTATTTTTCAGTACATCCTCGACAAAAATTTAAATTATTTTCAAATTTGTTGATGTTTAGATGTTTACACTAAACTTTTTAATTTAATCATTTAAGTTGAATGATAAATTGGCACCAGCGAATTGGTAAAAACAAATTTATTTTAGAAAATAGTTTGAAAGCTTATGGTCAAAGGACTTCTTTGTTATATGAACTGATTAATTAAATTGAAATATTAATAGATAAAACGAATTATTATGAATATATAAGAAGAACA
Organism: Dolichopus griseipennis; assembly: GCA_963082915.1. Classification (NCBI taxonomy): domain Eukaryota; kingdom Metazoa; phylum Arthropoda; class Insecta; order Diptera; family Dolichopodidae; genus Dolichopus; species Dolichopus griseipennis. The sequence goes on along the minus strand of OY720443.1, from coordinate 106,329,728 downwards.
TACACGACAAATTATTTTGAACTTCAATAATTTGACGACTGTACAGTGCACACACTCAAATTCATTTTTACATGGTTTTATTTTAGTACAATCCGAAAGGTTTTAAATTCTAAAAATATATTCAGTTTCAAAAAAGGCGGTTAACCTATATAGAATATGCACATCATGAAAAACGAGAATTAGATGTGTAAAAATTATTAAGATAATTTGAAATATTTTTCGTTTATTTTTTGTTCGAATAATATTTTTGCGAAAGTTGTTCATTAATCAAAATGTTGTGATTACAGTTTATTTTCAAAACTAATTTTGGTGTGTTTTTAAAATTTAGATTTTAAGTAATTTTTGTTATAATATAAAACTGTATACATAAACTCATATTATTTTATATGTATACATAAAATTTTATAAATTATATTTTTTTTTATAATTATATGTATTAAATATTGTGTTAATTTTCAATTTTAAATTCTAAAATTCACAATAAAAATTAAAAATATTCCAAATATTATTAAACGTGAATAGGGTATAAATATTATTTAAAATGATGTTAATCCTAAAAAAAATAAACGAAAAAATGTTAATAATTACAAATTATATATTATTTTCATATTCTAAACTATTTTTGTTTTTGGATTGTAAATTTATAATATTAATAAGATATTAGATATTAAAAATAAAGAATCAAAAATTCAAAAATTAAAGTTATAAAAAAAACTAGAATTAATACAACTCGTTATTATAAAAAAGAAAACAAAAAAATAAACAAAGTAATTCTTAAGAACCTATTATAAATATACGTATTTTTAATAAAAAAAAAAACAATCAATGGCAACTAAAATCATTTAACATTCATTTTTGTTCCTTTTTTTACTTGGAATAATTTTTTAATAAACATTTAAATTGACCTGTAATTAATCTTATTTTTTTTATATTTTCATTAATAGTTAGTTATGAAGTGCCATTGAATTTTTGTTTTAGCTTTTGATTTAATTATTATTTTTCATTTTTTTTTTTACTTTGTTAATGAAATATTTGAGTAATTTACTCCTTGTATGTGGAAGTGTCCATTGGACTAGCTGGTTGTTGTGCATTATACATTTGCTGCTGTTGGTTAGTGGGCGTAAAAGCTATCGATGTTGATGAATTACTTGAACTCATCATTAAGCTACTGGAACTACTTAACGTGGACGATGAATTATTTAAACTTTGATTCATAATTATTGGATTATGACCACCCCCACCCATTATGGCACCAGAGCTTAAACGTTCAGAGTTCATATTAGTTCCTAAGTTAATAGAACCTAAACTATGTTGAGAACCTTGTTGTTGTGCTATTGCTACACCTGAGGAACTTAATAATTGATTTGAAGATAAAACATTTGGTGCTGAGGTATTTAAACCTAATGCAGCTGACGGTATGGCCGGTTTAATAAAACGTTCGCTAGTTCGTCGACCCTTGAACAAATAAAAGGAATAAAAAAAATATACATTTAATAAAAATCAAGAGAAAATTAAAATAAATAAATGAATTTACAACTAATTGACCACAGTGGTGACAACGACTTTGTTGGCCACAAAGAACATTTGCATTTCCTGGACTTAATGGACGACTACTAGATGGGCTATGTGGTACTGGGCTACTTATAGTACGTTGACGATGAGTACCTAAAGATGGAGCACCACCAGTTGCAGAACCAGCACCAGGACCACCACCACTTAATAAATTTTCATTATAAAATCGTTCTTCTTCCATCTCTAGTGATGATTCAGATTCAGATAAATGACGACATAATGCTTCACGACGTTCAACTTCTAAAGCTAATTTCCGTTGGAGACGTAAATTTTCTTCACGAATTGATTTTTCTTCTTCGGCAAACTTTTGCATTTTATCATTTGTTTCTTTTTGGGCAGCTGCCAAATTGGCACGTAAGCGTATAACTTCACAACGTAATGTTTGAATATGAGCGCTTAAATTACTGGCAGTATCACCATTTGCATTATTTATGTCTTTTGGGGTTGTAGGATCCGAAACTGGTTGATCTAATTTTATTTGTAATGAACGTTTTTCGGTTTCTAATTTATCCATTCGTTTCCATAATTTATTAACTAATGCTTCTTGTTCTTGTTCCAGTGTATTTTCTAGTTCAACCATTTCCCGGCGTAACTGCTCCAAATTGGTTTGTTTAGCTAATGTTTCGGCTTCAAGTTTTTCAATTTTACGCATTAATTTATTCACTAAACATTCTTGTTCTTGTTCCAAAGTTTGTTCCAATTTACATTTTTCTTGGCGCAACTATAATATTTAAGTATGATTTTATTTTAGGTATAAAATATTAAATATTATTGAAATTTCTTTTACCTGATCCAATTTACGAGATAAATCATTTGTTAAGCATTCTTCTTCGCGTTCGTAATGATGTGCTAGAGTTTCTTTTTCTTTTTTTAGGGCTTGAATTTTTTTCAATAAAGTATTTGAAATGTATTCCTCTTCTTGTTCAGCTTTAGCTTGCTATATTACAGGAAAATAAATGTGAATACGGAAAGATATTTAACATGAAATGTAACTTACTATGAAAACCGATGCTTGTTTTAATGATTTATTTTCTTCTTGCAAAACTTTAACCCGAATTTTATATGTTTCTAATTCAACTTTTAAAACTCTGTAAAAAAGAAACAGAAGTATAAAAACTAACACAAATTCAATTATAAAATTTCAATAATACCTATTTTGTTGTGTTAAACTTTCGATACGTTTTTGTAATTGCTCTCTTGAAACAGGACTTGGAGGTAACATTGAACTTGATCCTCCTCCATCTAAGGAACTTTCTGATTCACATGGACTCTCCATTCTTTTAACTTCCTAATTAAATTTTATTTGTCGTTTTTTTTTAACTTAACTATAAATATTCTATCTCTTCGTAAATCTGAAGACCTAAATAAAGAAATTTAATTTTAAATATAAAACTAAACAGCTGCAGAAATTTAAAAAAAAATTACCATGCAAATTTCAAATTTTTGTTAAAACTGGTGTGAAAATCTAAACCTTGATGAAAATTCAGCTATATGGATGGTTAAGTTCAGCTTAGTTTTTGTGAATTTCGCCCTTTATATGGCAAATTTTTTTGTGCAATTGCGTCACAAACAATACAATGGCCACAATTTTTATTATTTTACCTTGATTTGCAAAATTTTAATGTAATTTCGTTGAAAATTTTAACAAAAAAGACTTTCACAAAATCTTTCCGAACCGCGATGACACTGACATTTTTAGGAAGGGTTGATTCTTAAGTGCTGCCATTATGTCATCTTATTGACATTTTAGTTTAAAAATTTTACCGAAATCAATAGAATTTTTGGTAATCACAGATAAGAAATTAATTAAAAATATTTGAAAAATATCAGAACATTAATTTAACTATTTGATTTTTATTCAAGAAAATCGTTATTTATTTATGTTTCATTTTTTTTTAATTTATTGATAATAATTCAATTAAAATAATATATAAATATATTGTTATTTTTTTTATAAATAATTTGAAATTGGATTTGATCAGACTATTTAAGTTTGATAATACTATTTGTAAACCTTTTTAATAATTAATTGCCTTATGAAAATAATTAAACTTTCTTAAAAATTTGTTTAAAAATTATAAATTTACTCGAGCGATAGCAGCGTTCCTACAATTCAAATATAAAAAGAACTATATAAACTGTTTGGCACAGATGTCAGTGACAAAAGTCAGCCGCTTTATATTAGGTGAACTGACAGCACTGATTTAACATGGAGTAAAATTAATAATGGCGACTGCACTGTCTATTTTCTTGTAAATATTAAAAGATTAAACTTTTTTTTTCAAAAAAAAAAGTAGTGAGAAAAACTTGTTAAATACATAAAGTGCATTAGAAATATATTTAAAGATAGTGTAAAATCATATTAAAAAACAAAAAATATTTAAAATAAAGTTAAAAATCACCAAATAAAAAATAAAAATGCTAAAAAATAATGAAAACGAAAAGTGAAGAAACTATGGCGGGGATGGCCAGTGTGTGTTGTTTACTTGAAAATCGAAATTTTTTATTTTATGTATTGAAATATCAAAACATTTTAGCAACTTAATGTTATATATAGATAATATTTATGAGTATCTGTAATGTAATAATGTAAAAATAACATAATTATATTTATTTAATTTGTTTTTGTAGTAAAAATTTTGGTTTTGAAAATTTGCGGATCCAAGGAATTTATTGACAAAAAAAATTTCGTATCACAATTCTTTCACCATACATACAATTCTTTTTTGGTGTGCACTTCTGCTGCGTGCAGAAGGCAGGAGTGTATTTTTTTAATTTTTTTTTTTTTTTTTTTTGCAAGTATACAAAAGTGGGCAGGACATTTTTAAAAGTAAATTACTTAAAAAAAAGTATGTAATATTTTAAATTTAAAATAAGAGAATAATTAATTGTGTTTTAAGAATTTATTTAATAAAGCAGTTTTTATATGAGGATATTAATTTCCGATGTCAAGAAGTATAAAACGAAAAAAAACATTCATTGTTTGAGAATGTAGTAGAAATATAATTTTTTTGTACGAAATATCCACAAATGAATAATTAAAGCTCACAAGCTATACTACACTCTAGGTACATAACAGGTATAAATTTAAAAAGTGCGAAATAAAAAAGAAACTACAAAAAAATATTCATAATATTTCAAATTAATAAGGAATCCTTTTGCAGCAATTCCATTAAGAATTTTAATTAGTTCCCTATTTATAAAAAAAGAAAAGTTTTGACAGCAAAACTGAAGATAAAAAAACATCAAGTAGAAAAAATAAAAACAATATTTGTGTCAAAATTTTTGCCAAAGTTTCTTTTGGTGTCGCACATAATAAATAAATTTGATGTTATTGATTATAAAACAAAAAAAGTAAAAAGAACGACAAATAAAAAAAAAACAATCAACATATATAAACATGAGAAAACCGCATATAAATTTTTTTTATAAATATACATGCTAATTGAAAATTAAATGCCTTTTAATAAACATCAAATTTAAAATAGATAGAAGAAAATAATAAAATAAAATATTTAAAAAATAGTTTTTGACTATAAAAACAAAAAAGCGTCAAAGACTTTCTACATGAATTTAATAATTAAAATAATAATTTTCAAAACTGCAAATAAAAATAAAAACCAAAACTTATGTTTTATAAATAAGAAATGTCACAAAGAGGTAAGAGAGGAAATCGTTTGGAGAACGATTCATCAATAATACAGCAACCACCAGTTAAACGACGTAAAGGTCGACCAACAAATAGCAACAACAGTAGTAATAATAATTATAATAGTAGTAATGGTGGTGGTTCTGGTAATGGTAATGGTAACAACGGTGGCAGTAATAGTGGAAATGCCGCGTCAAATACCGCTCAAAATTCTTTTTATGCAAATGATGGAGCAAATGCTGACACATATAACTTCGAAAAAATTCCATCATCTCACATTGGTGCTACGACTGTTTCTGGAACAGGTACGTGTCCTGTTGTGTCAGCATCTAATTTCGTTGTACCATCAACATCTAAAGCACAAGGATCTGGTAATGGTGGGGGAGGTGGTGGAGGTGGCGGTGGTTCATCGTCATCAACACAATGGCATGCTCGTGCAATTGGCGATTTAAAATCCTCAAGTATATATAATAGAAGTAGTTCAGAAGCACCAGCTGAATTATTTAGGTAAATATTTGCTTAAATAAAAAACAATAGTTTAAATATTTATATTTTATATTACAGAAAACTAGTACAAATAAAAAGAAAAATAACTTTGAATCATTATAAAATTTTTTTAATTACAGGAAAGATCTCATTAGTGCAATGAAATTACCAGATTCTGAGCCATTATCCACAGATGAATACTGGTTAATAACGGACCAATGGAAACAAGAATGGGAAAAAGGTGTACAAGTTCCAGTGAATCCAGACTCATTACCCGAACCAAGCGTAAAATATATTCAAGATTATTCACTGATTGTACCACAAAATCACGATTTTAGGCCGTTAGTACTTTTATGATTAATTTTTTTAATATATTTGTGTTTTTAATAAAATTTAAATCAATAACATTATAATAATTTTAGACCAAAAAATAAATATGTTCGCATCACAAAAGATGACCATTTCTCATCGGAGTTACACTACTTATCAAATGTTCCAACAATGGCTGAATCAGTATGTGCTTATGATTTAGATCAAACTGATGAATGCTGGTTGGAAATAGTTAATAAAGAAAGGATTTTATCAGGAGCTGAACCTATTTTGGATAGTCAATTTGAAAGGGTTATAGAAGAATTAGAGGTAAATAGCATAGTCATTTTGTAAAGCTTCAAAGTCGAAAATTTTTTATTTTAAATAATAGGTTCGTTGTTGGGATAAAATCCAAGATATAATAAAAAATGAGGAAGGTCTTGGAATCGAATACGATGAAAATGTTATATGTGATGTTTGTCGATCTCCTGATTCTGAGGAGGCGAATGAAATGGTTTTCTGTGATAATTGCAACATATGTGTACATCAGGCATGTTATGGCATCACAACTATTCCATCAGGTGAATATTCAAAAGATAAAAAAAAATATATTTATTAATATATATTTTGTTAGGTCAATGGCTGTGTAGAACTTGTAATATGGGTAAAAAGCCTGAATGTGTTCTTTGTCCCAACAAAGGTGGTGCCATGAAATCAACAAAATCAGGTAAAAAATGGGCTCATGTTTCATGTGCGCTATGGATACCTGAAGTTAGTATTGGATGTGTTGATCGCATGGAACCAATAACAAAAATTTCTAGCATTCCACAAAGTCGATGGGCTTTATTATGTGTATTATGTCGGGAACGGGTTGGTGCTTGTATACAATGTTCAGTTAAAACTTGTAAAACAGCATATCATGTAACTTGCGCATTTCAACATGGTTTAGAAATGCGTGCCATTATCGAAGAAGGTAATGCTGAAGATGGTGTAAAATTACGATCATACTGTCTAAAGCATAGTGTAGGAAAAGGTAAAAAGGATAATAAAAATAATAACAATGGCGTTAATGGCAACAGTTCTGAAACCGAAGATGACGATTGTCGGAGAAGAAAAGTACGAAAAGATATGACAACAGAAGAAAGAAATCAAGCTAGAGCACAAAGATTACAAGTATGTTATTAAATTTTAATATAAAAATTTTAAATTTGATTATTATAAAAATGTCATTTTTAAAACAAATCTTTATCATAAAATATATGGTATACATAAAATTTTGAAATTTTCAGGAAGTTGAAGCTGAATTCGATAAACATGTAAACATTAAAGATATTAGTTGTCACATTCATAATATTGACCAGGATGCTATATCATACATTTATTATTACTGGATATTAAAGCGAAAACAAAATTATAATAGAGCCTTAATACCAGCTAAATCAGATAACGTGGAAATACTCTCTAATAAACAAGATGAAGAAGAAGCTGAACAACGTCGTAAAGTTGTACATTTACGGCAAGATTTAGAACGTGTGAGAAATCTTTGTTATATGGTAAATAGAAGAGAAAAATTATCACGATCATATTTCAAAACTAGTGAACAAATTTTCTATAAACAAACAGCAATTTTATCTACAATTTTAAGTAAGGATAGAAATAATACTAATAATAATAATAATATAATTAGTAATAATAGTAATAATAATGTTAATAGCATTAATAGTAATCAAAATCAATCAGGTAATAATAATAATATAAATAACAGTAGTAATAATAATAATAATATTAACAGTAATAATAATCTAAATAATAGTTATAATAATGATGTCTCTTCTGATGAATCTTTTATAAATGCAGTACTGCATGCTAATAATGGTCCATCTGCTTATGATAAATTTTATTCAAGTGATGTCAATGTATTTGGCGATCCACCAAATTCCCAATTTAATTTAGAAGATATTCTTACAGCTTTAGTAAGTCGAATTGATACATCTGTAAGTAGTTTAAAAAATACTCATAATTCCGATAATAAGAAAATTGGTAAAGGTAATGGTAATAGTATTAGTACTGCAAATGCGGTTAATTCAGGTATCAATAGTAGTAATATTGGCAAAGCTAATAAAATTACTAACATGTTAGGTATTAGCGATAGTAATGATGAATTATCGACGACAACACCAGCAGCAACAGCTAGAGGAAACAAAGGTCGAATAGGTAGTAAAATGCCATACAAAAGTCTACAAATAAATGGAATGACAGATAGGAAAAAACGTTCCTCAGCCTTATCTAATAAAGGCGAAACACCTAAAGCAGTTGATATTATATATAGTGATAGTAGTAGTAGCAATCATAGTAGCTCATCTAACTCAGACGATTCTGATGGTAGTAGTAGTAGTAGTTCTGATAGTTCAACTACCAGTACTAGCTCAATACAATCACCTGAAAAAGATATAAGCAATAGTAATAAAAAGATAACAGCGACAGGAACGCACCGACCTAATAGAATTTCAAATAAAAACTCTAGTAAAAATTTAACAAATAAAAAACAAACGTACGCTAGAACACAATCACAAAAACAACAACAAAAACGTAATAATAAAAAACCAGATTTAAATATAACTGCTGTCGGATCCAGTGAAGATGAACAACAAATTAATTTATTAGAATCTAATAAATCTAAGAAAACTATTAATAATAAGTCTTCAAATAGAAAATCGACAACAGAAATTGCAAATTCAACACAAACATCAACAACAACAACAAGTGTAAAGAAAAATTTATTATTGCAACAAATGGAAAAAGAATTTGCTAAAGACTTTCATAGTGATTCTAGTAATGAAAGTGAAGAACTCTTACCTATTAAACATAGAACAAGTGCCCCTGCAGTTGGTGCAGATACAAAAAATAAAATTAATGATAAAAAAGTGCCAATATATTATACAGATACTGAATCAGAAGTATCTAGTTCAGACGATGACAATGATAGTGAAAATACAAGTCATCGAGATAGTTCAAAGGATGAAAATGAAGCAAGCAGTGTCAGTGATGCAACATCAACATCTGACAAAGAAAAAGAAACTGACAATACAGTTAGTGATTCCCAACATCAAATGTTTAGAACTAAAGCTGCTATGAAAGAATTTAATTTACAATCAGCAAATAAAGTTACCAAAACAAATTCAATAGACTCAAAATTAAATAAGAAAGTTATTTTGGAGAAAAATAAGAGCAATTTAAATTTATCATCTTCTGATTTGAATAGCTCCACAGAGATTACCACATCGCCGGTTAAATCATTAAATAAAACTTCAACAAAAACTTCTTCAGGACATCATCCACAATCCAAACCTAAACAAGAAAAAGTTTCCTCCAATGTTAAAGAAATGCAAAACACCAAAAAATCTTCAAAGGAACAAAGTAAAAAATCATCTAGTAAAAGTAATAAACAACAATCACAAAACTTCACATCTAAATCACAAAATTCAAATTCAGAAAATTCAACTAAACTTAACCAAATATGTAAAACCGCAAAGAATTTCACATCCGATTTACTTGTAGTCCCACAACGACAAGCCGCCAAGAAAGCATCTGAAAATATGCGATCTAATAATATTTACTCAACTTTAACAACTGCTTCAAGTGCTGTTAGTAGCAGAAAAGACTCAAGAGATTCAAGATTTGATGAAAAAGAATCCATATCTGATCGAGTACCTCCATTGCCATCACCTCCTGTAAATAGTTCCAAAACAACTACTCCAAGAGATCAAATGAACGAAAATAATATTGTTAAAGAAAGTAAAGAAAAAGAAAGTAAAGAAATTAAAGAAGACAGTGAAAATAAAAAATTGGCAGAAAAAGAAAACAAAACCACGAAAGATAAAATTGATATTTCTAGCAGTAATAGAGATAAAGAAAAAAGTAATAGAAATGAAATGAAAGAAAAGCCTTCTAAACGTGGACGACCACCAAAGACTAGTAAAGATGAAAATAGTAAAGAATCACTTCAAAACTCTTCAAAAGAAAACAGTTCTCATACAAAAGAACCACCACCTCCAAAAGAAAAATCTTCAACGAAAAATTTACCAAAATCAAGACCTCCTAGTCCTGAACCTATTAAAACCTCTAATACAACTAATGACAAAGAAAATACAAAAGAAATTTCAAAAGACAAAGCTATTAGTAAAAATGCATTAGCGAATGATTTAAGTAATTTAATGGCAGCGTTTGTACCTCAAAGACAAGCTGCTAAAAAAGCTGCCGAGCACATAAAAAGTGGTTTGAGTAAACCGATTATAACAGCATCAGATATTGAAAAAGAATCCATTGATCTTAAAGAAAATAAAGAAAAAGAAACAACAAGTCGTTTATCTTCCTCAACCCCAATTGGTTCAGCATCCAGTGAAAAGATGTCAAAAACCGCTACAGAAGTTAATGAAAAGCAGAGCTCATCAAATAAAACAACAGGTACTAGTAAACCAATTACAAAAGAGAGTAGAATGTCAAGACGTTCAACTACAGCTGCTGCTGCTGCTGCTGCAGCTGCTAAAATTGAAACCAAAGTAGAAAAGGAAACAAAAAGAGAAGATGTTAAAAAAGTAAGAAGACAAACATCTAAATCTGAATCTAGTTCGGAATCAAGTTCAGTTGACTCAGATGATTCAGAAAATGATTCAAGCAGCAGTAGTTCTGCAAGTTCATCCTCGGAAGATGATCGAAATACAAAACGAAGAAAAGAAATTAATACAAAGGAAAAGGAGAAAGAAAAAGAAAATGTTGCTAGCAATAGAAATATTAAAAGGAGATCAACATTTCATCCATTTCAAAGTACACCACCAACAAAAATATTACCTCCAAGACGAAAAAGTCTTTTTATGGATGATCGTATTCCTATTGTTGAAAATAAAGTTCCTCCCCCATCATCAAAATCAACAAACGTTGTTTCAGAAAAAGATAATCGAAATATATTAAAAGATTCTGATAAAATTTCTGATATCGTTAAAGCTTCTAATGTTGAAAATCGAAATAAAACTGAAATTCCAAAAGAAAATGTTTTAAGTTTTGTTAATAAAGATTTAGAGAAAATAAACTGTGAAGGCAATGAAACTGATGATAAAGTTGATATACCTATAGAAAATCTTATGATAAGTGATAGTAAAGATAATAGTAATAGCAATAAAACCAATAAATCCCAACATAAACAACAAAATCATAAACAAAATTCACAGCCGAATAAAAGTTCTGAAAAAATTATACCTCAACCTGAAAGTTTAATTTCAGATTTAGTAATAAATGATGAAGATTTACCTAGAGAAAATAAAGTTAAAATACAAGAAATAACGAATTTAATAAATTTAAATCAATTGGAAGAAAAAGTCGAAGAGTCAACCAAAATTGAAAATGAAGATGTACAAATTTTAAATAAATTAGCGGAAAAAGATCAAGAAGAAAAATCATTAAAAGAAATCGATGATAAGGAAGAAGTTAAATCTACAAATAGTTCAATTAAATCAATAAAAGACCAAAAAGAATTAAATGCAGAAACTGTGTCTATCACTATACCCGATGATTCAGCAAATTCATCCAAATTAAAACAAGATGAAGCTTCTGATTTAACGCAAAATGAAAACAAAAAAGAAACGCCATTATTATTAACAGATGAAATTAAAATACCAATGTCTCCAGTCATTGAAATCCCCGCAACACCGAAAATTCCTGTACCAACTGAATTAGATCCTCACCCATCAAACTTAACTGTTGAAAATATGGATATTGAAGAGATAGATAATGGAAAAATAATAATTAATGATAGTATTATTGAAATGACTAAAAAATATTCTGCCATGGAAAAAGAAATGAAATTGGCTAAAGAAAAAGAAGGATTAACGCCTAAGTCCATTCTTGATATTAAAAAGACTGGAACTGATGGTAATGAAAAATGGTCAAATTCAGAAATTATTGAAGTAATCGATTCATCGGAATCAGCGCAAAGTATGAAAAGTATTATTGGAACAACAAATAAGACAGAAGATAATCTTAAAGAAATTTCTGAAATTGATGATATTGAACCATCAAATAATTTCAATTCATTTGTGCGTCGAAAATCAATTGATCGTGAAGATCTTTATGCGATTGATGAAGATAATTTGAATTTCGGTGAAGATAATCAAAGTGGTATTAAGAAGACAACATTTTCAGAAGAAGATTTTATTAATTCTGCAGCAAATCAGCAAGATCAAACAAGTTCCGTAAATAATGCATGCAGTAAAATCTTAACTGAAAACGAGAAAAATTTGTTTGAATCTGTTCTAAATAAAAATAAAACACAACAGCCACAACAACAAAATACTTTTAGTTTGACCCATACCCAAAACAAATTTACTGAAAGTATATTTGACACCGATTTAATTGAAATACCTCCTTCAACACCTTCAATTTTCAATGATGAAAACGTTGTTGCTAGTTTAATTGCAAGTGCAACAAATAAAGAAGATAGTGCACGGGAAACCATGAATTTGGTTGAAAAATTACGACAGCAAAAAAATAAACGTGCTGCTGGTAATAAAATCAATTGTACCGATATTCAATCTGAAAATACTCCAATTATCGATACGTCAACAACATCCCTAACGCAGCATTCAAATAATCAAAGTAACGCACAAAAAGAAGATAGTATACAATTACATAATTTCCAGCCTCCATTAGATCAAATTCATAAACACAATGACACAAATACTATTGTACCTAATCGCAAAGATACTTTACCGGCATCCTTGCAACAATCATCTGATTTTCCATCAGATATTTATAACAGTTTTGCTAATACAAATTCAAATAATACAAATCAGACGCAAAACGTTCAAAGCAATATGGTTCTTAATAATCAAATGCCTATACCGCCCTTTTGCGGTGGTACACCAGATCAAAATAGTTTTCAAAAGAGTATTGAGCAGTCACCTATTAATCCATCACCAATTGGTCCACATACTCCAATGGGCCCTTCACCACTCAGTGCACATGGAGCTCAAACACCATTAGGTCCTCATACACCTTTGGGACCTCATACACCTTTAGGTCCACAAACGCCATTAGGCCCACAAACACCACTAGGTCCACACACACCATTAGGTCCTCAAACACCGATGGGACCACAAACTCCACACAGTCAACATACTCCTCAAACACCATTGGGTCCACATACACCGCATGGTCCGTCACCCCATGGTCCACATACTCCAATGGGTCCTTCACCATTAGGGCCACATACTCCACAAACTCCACTAAATCCACCATCTACACCGTCTTCAATTATCTGTCCATCACAAGAACAACAGCATAGTATAATTTCACCAAATGCCCGAGCAGATAAGCAGCATCAACAACAACGTCAACAACAGCATCATAATCAACGTAATAAGAACGTAACCGAACCAGCAAATGAATGTTTTGATAATCTTTCAGCTTCAAACTTCTTCAAAAATCGTGATTTTGTTGATATGCACCAACAGATGACTAAAGATTCGAGCTCATTACGACCTATTTCAAATATGAACAATACTGATAAAGAACACAATAGATCTTTGCCTGATTGCGAGTATGATGATTCGAGTCGAATGCAATCGCCATATATGCATCCTCAAAATATTTGGAATGAAAATAATTTAATACAGACTAGAAGATCTGTATCAACATCTCCTAGTTCAATTTCAGAATCAAACGATGGAACTGACCAACATAAACTTATTAATCGTGATATTTCTTGCAATAAACCTCAACAGCAACAATCTAATGTGCAATCGACATTATGCAATCAACAAACAGTTGAAAACAGTATGGCAAAAAATCAACCAAATTTTTCAACTGCATTACAACAACAAAGTCATTTCGATATGACTCAGCCATATCAAATGCAACCTCAAAATCAACAACCATCTATGTCCATGAATGGACCAGACATGATGTCATCTTATAATTATCAAGAAAATAATCAATTTAACGATAATTCGGTCGGTATTTATCCACCACATCCTTCACAACAACAAGCTCAAGCGCAGCAAATGAACAATCAAATGGCTGCCTTTACTTCGCCAAATAACACAAGTATGTTTTCACAACAAATGACACAATATACACCTCCAAACCCAAATCAAAATACACCAACTTCGTTATTTGGGGGACCACCTCAAAATGTGGTAGGAAATTCTAATAATCATATGCATCAAAAACAACAACCACAAAATATGCTTACATCACCTCCCGTCCATATGGATTCTACTTCTCCATTCCACATGAACCAACCGCCTTGTGTTGTCGGTAATTCAACAGCGAATCAAAATAATGCTGGAGCGAATGCATTTACATCTTCTAGTGCTAATATTGTTTTAAACCCTGCACTAGTTTCTACACAATCTTTAATGTCTCAAAACCAACAGCAAGCCCAACAACAAAATTATATTGGTTTACCCGGAAATATGGGATCTTTAGTTAACCATATGTCCCAAAATCCAATGATGAATAGTTGTGATCAAAATAAATCAAATATTAGTCCTATGGGGCCAGCAATAGGCCACCAATCACCAACAAAACCACCATCACGAAATAATTGTGCTGCTACAGCCGGACGTCATTTTACCCAAAATCAAATCAAATCTCCACAAATGCATCGTAGTCCAGGTAAAAGTCCTCGTCAAATGGAACTCTTAAATAAACAAAGTTCGGCCAATAGTAAACAATTAAAACAATTGACCGGTCAAGATATGGATCGTCCAACAGAAAGAGTGAGAAAACCAAGAGGACGCGGCACAGGTGCCGGTAGACCTAGAGGACGAGGACGTGGTCGTGGAAATAATTCTAATAAATTAATTCCAGTACCAACACAAATTCCGCATTCTTTTGTTCATGAATTTGAGAGTCCATTAGTTAGATCTATCCAAAATAATTTGGCAGGAACAGTTTATGATTTAGATTTTGATGAAGATTTAATTCGAAGTAATAATGAAAATTCCATTAAATCATTACGAGATCGAAGACGTTCATTTGATTGTAGAAACCAGAACCAAGTTAATAGCAATCAAGATTCTATGAAATTAATTGGTCCATCATATGGAAATAAAATGAGAAATTCTGTTAATAGCAGATTATTACCGGAACTCAAACCACAATCTTCTAATCCAACATCTTCAATAGATAGTGGGTTAAGTACAACTCCTTCATTACAAATACATCCAGTTCTTCCAGGTCCAGTTGATATGAGGACGTATAATTCCGGTTTTGAAAGTCATAACACCATGTCTTCCAGTCAAGATAGCTATAATAGCAGTCATAATCTGTTACGAGAGTTTGCTACTGGCACAGCTGATCATCCATTAGCTGAAATTGATGAGGAAGACGAAAAACAATTCCAATCCGCATTAAGAGCTAGTACAACAGTCAAAATAAAACCTTCGTCACCTCAGTTACATCAGCAACAATTACAAGAACAAGAAGAAAAAGAGAAAGAAAAACAAAAACTGAAAGAAAGGCAAAGAAAAGAGGAAGAAGAAAAACGATTATTGCAACAAGATCAACAATCCTTGAGTAATGCTAGTACAAATGATAATCCAACACCAACGCCAATATTATCTAATACCTTGTCAGCAGTATCTTCAGAACTACAAATTTCAATGGAAACAACATCTGAAGAAATATCAATAGATTCGGATACAATGACTGTTAAACAGTCATTATCAGATTCAAGAAATCAACTCAAATTAAAAATTAAAGGACCTCTAGCACATTCAGTTAATTACAACTCATCATCAGTTTCTAATTGTCTTACCCAAACTATACAATCGCAATCTGATTCTTTACCAGTTAGTCAGCCATCATTAACAAGTTCTGGTTCCGGTGGAAGTATTCGTCGGATGCGCAAAAAAGAATTATTACGCCAATATGTTTATCAAGATATGAATCAGGAAGATTCAATTGGTTTACCGGGAACAGCAGATAATGTTTCATCATATGGGCTAGAGACATCAAAAATTGATTTAATTCCAAAACAATCGACGGATTCCATTTTATCATCTTTAATAACAAGTAAGGATGAAGATCGTTTAAATAGTAGAAAGAAAACGCCAGGTAGTGGTAGAGAATTACGGCAACTCGAAACTAAAAATTATGATTTAGAACAACGATCTTCAGAAAGACGTCGTAGCAGTGCTTGTTCTTCAGGTAGTAATAGCGATTTAAATATTAAGAACTCAAGCAAACGTCGAAGTAAGAGTAAGCAGTTAGATAGTGTTGTTCAAAATACGGTTGGTGTAATTTCTAACGATTTAGTTGAACATCATTTAATTGAAGAACATGATGCTCCATTAAAGATTAAAATACGAAATAATGCTATTGAACCAGCAACATCTTTTCCACCAAAGAAACGTAGAATTTCAGCTTCTAATTTTCCAGTTCCAAGTTTTGAGCTATTAAAACGTGATAGTATGATGTTTAGAAAACAGGTAATGGCGTCTTATGGAGATCCAGAAGAAAATGCACAAATTGTGCAAAAGGTTAAATCTCACAAGGTTAAATCAAAAGATAAGGATCGTGATCGTGAAAAGAAGAAAAAACATAAAGATAAAGATAGAGATCGTAATAAATATTACCATCATTTACATGAACCTCAATATCAACAACATCATGATGAAATTCAAGTGAAACAAACAATGCCTACAAAATTAATTATTAAATTAAAACGCAGGGCAGAAGATGATCAATTATCATTGGGAGGTACTACAACTGATGGTAATGAGAGTACAACCTTCTCAGTGCGTTCAATATCGCCATTACCAAGTTGTAGTAGTAATAACAGCCAAATGGGAGATAGTGGGATAAATAAATCTTTTACATCATCTACAACAACCATTAATAATAGTGGATTTGGTGGTGGTAGCGGCGGTGGGTTATCGTTAAAATTAAAAATTAGTAAAAAATCTGATGGTTATGTTATTGGTGATGAAATTAATTCAAAAAATAGTAATAATAGCAATAAAGATTATGGTAGTTATAATTATAGTAGTACAAATCCCGCAAAAAAATCAAAATCAAGTACAAAATCAAGTTCCAGTAAAAATAGAAGCAGTAGCACAAATTCTTCAAAATCGTCATCATCATCATCAACAATAGCAACAACAACATCATTACAAATTGCAAATGAAAATAGTAACAGTGGTTTAAATAATACTAATAATAACAACAATAATAAAACTGATATTCTTGATAATAAAAAAATTCCTGTTGTATTATTAACACAAACTCCGATACCAGCTAGCGCTGTTGCAAAATTACATTATAGTAGATCAAGAAGTCATAGTCGTACAAGTACACCTGATTCAATACGTAGTTCAACAAGTATTGTTTCATCATCAGCAGTTGACACAACAAAAATATTACCATTTAATAACACAGGAGGTGCCGTTGGTGGTACTCATGATAACTTTAATGACAATATTATGAACAATGATGATAGTCGTAATGTCGGTGTTAGTGGTATAGGTATAACAGGTGTAAATGCTTCAAGTGGCATTGGTGATGGTTCTATGAATCCTTTAAATATTAGTAACAGAACTCATGAATATCGTAATAGTAATATAAATAATTATGGTGGTACAATTATTAATAATTCAATATCATCATTGAATAAACAGAATTTTCTTGAGCAAAATCGTAATGATAGTAACAATAGTAGTAACCAACAACACCATCATTTAAATTTAGAAGATAGTAGTAATAATAGCACAAATTCTATGAATCAACCATTAATTTTATCTTCAAATAATAAAAATATGGAATTATCAAATACTATAACGTCATCAACGTTACATACTTTTAATACAAATAATATAAATCAAATAGCAACAGCAACATCTTCATCATTACTTAATTCACAACAATCAACACCAAATAGTGTTTTGAGTAATAATATGAATATGAACATGGGTGGTATGAGCATGAATAGTAATAGTATGAATAATATGAATATAACAACAACAGCTGATATTAATTTAAATAATTCATCATTAATATCCGGCAATAATAATAATAGTAGTTCTCATAATTTATTAGTGTCAAATACAACTTTAGGCAATTTATCAAATAATAATGATAATATCCTTCCCTTTAATAATAAAGACTGTGAGATTAGATGATAATCAATTTATTAAGTTTTTGGGGGTTTTTAAAGTAATAAGTAAAATAATAAGTAAAAAAAAAAATTAAAAAAAATATAGTTTTAAAAAAGTAGAAAAGCAGTTTAAAATAAAAATAAATTATTTCTTTTGATTTTAATATGTATTTTCTATTTAGAATAAATATGCCTATATTCAGTAAACATTTAGGTAAAATATGAAACAAAAAACATTAATTCTTTTAGACAAAAAAAAAACTAAAGTTTATTATATATGTAACTATTATATACTATTGTATTTTTAATAATTGGAATCTTTTATACGTCTTATATTTAAAAATAATTAAAATTAACAGTAAATATTTGAAAAAAATATTCTTTTTTAAAATGGGAACAAAATATAGGATTTTTTAACATACAGTTTTTCTAGTAACATGTCTTTGTTTTTCGATGATTTTTTAATTATAAATATTGTAATTTTACAGCTAGATTTTGAATAGGTCATTTTTTCTTTTCAAATGTTTTTAATTATTTTTAAATTTAAATTTAATTATTCTTAAATTAATAAAGTAAAAAACAAAAAAATAAATTAATTTAAAATCAATAGTGAAAAGACTTAAATTTTTCAACCATAATTTTAACCAAGGATTCGTATTGTTTAAAAACTATGCAAAAACAGTGTAGCGATTATTTCTGATTAATTATTTTTATTTCTTTTTATTTTAACAAAATTAAATATTATTTAAACTGTCAAAAATATAGAATTATCTTAAGGACTTTTCTTTCAAGATAAAATTTGGTAAAAATATGATATTTAAAAAAAAAAAATTAAGGAAAATGATACCTACTTAAATATAATTTAATTTTTAAAATTCAATTTTCTATTTACTAATATTGTTATACAAAAATTAATTCTGAAAGATATATCACGTCAAAATCTTTTCTATTTAAGAAATTAAAGTTAAAATGAAAACATTTTTGTACTTTTAACTCTACTTACTTTTTTTTTTGTTAAAGCTTTTAGTATTAATAGAAATTAAAATTACGTTTAGAATTACATTTAATAAAATTCAACTCAAATTAAGTAATTAAAGTAAAGCTATTTTATAAAATGGCTATTATTATGAAGAAAATGATTTAGAAAAAAAGGGAGGGAAAAGCACAAATTATGTAAGATTAAAAGTGTTAGACAATTTATATATTATATAGATATAAAATTTTATTTTTGTATTATTTTTTTTTTTAAATAAATTAATAATTATTATTTTAATTTAATTTTAGTTAGCTCATTTTTTTTTTTTAATTACTATTAAAATTATTATTTGTAAATAAAAATTAATTTCAAGGAGTAAAAAATTAAATAAATAAAACTTGTTATTTTCATTTTTTTTTTTTTTTTAATGAAAATTTTGTTTTTCTTATTCATATATTTTTTGTATAATTTTCGCTGATGTGCTCTATACTAATTAAAGATCAGGAATACTTTTTTTTGTACAAATATTCATATTCTTCAAAGTTAATAGGATGTTTATCTAAGTTTATATTTTTGATTGAAAAATTTAGAATAATAAATTATGGTTTACAGCCGAGTGTATTTTATCCTTTTACACCTTCCTCCTTCTATCCTTTTACACCTCTAATTCCCTCGAGGGACAAGAAAGTTGATATTAATGGGTTTATATACCATGTTCATTAATTTTCAGGAAGAATCGAGCGGAACAGGATTACTGAAAATAAAGTGTTTCATATTTTTATATTAATTTTTTTGTTTTGTAGAAATCTGAAGAATCCGGAAGATAAATTTTGTAGTGCATTTTTTTTTTATCGAGATTTTCTATATATTTTCAAAACAATTTTTATATTGTTTCTTTTATATTTTATATAAAATATCATGTTTTATTTATTTTTCTTTAAACTTAACCTTTATATACCACAATTACTAAATAAATCTTATTACTCAAAATTTACTTTTTCTGAAAAATTAACTTTATGATTTAAATTCCGATTAAAAAGAAAATTTTTGTGTTTTTCTTCAAAAGTAATTATAAAAAAAAAAATTAATAGTTAAATTTTTGAAATAAGTAAAAAAGAAAAGATTAATAAAACTTCTAAATGTTACTGCTAATTGAAAGAAAGTTTTTCAATTTAAATGAAAATTGAAACGAAAAAGTTATATTCAATTTTAAATTTAATTGATTCAATTTTAAATTTAAAAAAAGAGTTAATTTATAAAAGAATCATCAGAGAGACCAATATAATTAATAATTAATTAACACACACACACACACACACAAACACATATTATACACAAATTAAAAAAAAGTAATTAATTAAAAAAGTTGTTCTAAAATATTTTTAAAATTAAGACTTAAATGTAAAATATTGTATTTAAAAAAAAAACAGAAAAACAAAATATATCATTAGTGTTGGTTTATTTTTGTTTTAGTTTTTCTGTTTTTTTTTAACTGTATTAAAAAATTGTAAAAAATTATAAAAAAAAAAAAATAAATTAAAAAAAAAACGCAAAATTAAAAATTAATAAAAAAAACTGAATAAGTTTACAAAAGAAAAATAAAAAACATCTGAGATGTATTAAAAAAAAAAAAATTTATTCTATCCAATAAAAGGGGCATTGTAGAATTTACGATAAACGTTAAAAATTATTACGATAACACAAAATAATAATTCTAAAATCGAGAGTAACTAAAAACTACAAAATAAAAATTGTATAAATTAAATTATTGATGCAATAAATTTCATAGAAATCAAATGATTACATTTATGTTTTCTATATATATATATAAAATAAATGAATATGTATATATACGTGTATATTGTATACATATATTCAAACTATGTTTATATATAATACAAAAAGAAATTATTTTAATTGCTGCAAATTTATTATAATAAAAAAAAAAACAATTACTATTTTCTTATTTTATATTATTTATTCTTCTTTTATTATTTGACAATTTCCACGTTTCAGTTGATGATCATTTTAATAACAAATTCTGGAATTTCATATAACGTCAAGTTAACTTAAGAGTTACAATAATTTCCTTAATATCTTTTATTTTTTCTATTAACAAGGTTTTTATATCTACTTTTAAATACTTAACATTTGTTTATTCGGTAGATTCGTTAGACACAACCTTAAAAAAACAGATCGTGTTTGAATTTAACTTAAATCTTTTCTTAACCTATTCTATTTTGATACATTATTTACATTTAATCAGTTTTTTAGTACTAGATCTCAATTTATTCTATATAAATTTTTTATAAATTTACATTTCTAAATTTAAGCTGCAGGATCAGCTATTTATATTTTTAATTTTCAAATCTTAAATTTTAATCTTTTAATATACACACGTCCATTTAACATTAAATTCACAGCAATTGAAATTAAATTTTGAAAAAAAAAACCTAATAGTAAAATCAAAATACTAAAATTAATTAAATAACATTTTTTATTTAAACCAAACCACTTAATATATTGTATAAATGTATATGAATACATATATACAAAAATATGTATTAATATATCATATTAGATAATGAAGGTATTGTATTGTCAATTAAAAATAAAAATTAATAAAGAAAATTGTTCATAGTGTAAAATTTAAGAAATAAAATATATATAAAAGCTACCTTTTTATTATACAAGAAAAAAAAAATTAATTTAATAAATAAATCTTAAAGAAAAAAACTTCTTTTCCTTAAAAGTGTAAATAAACTATAATATATACTAAACAAAATACGAAAATAAAATTATTTAAACAATGTAAATTATTGACGTATATAAAATTAAATTAAATTAAAAAATAAATAAATTAATAAATTAATTAAAAGTAATATATATAAAAAAAAAAATAATTGAAAAATAGAAAACAAAAAAAAATGTTTGTAATTACAAATTTATTTAGATTAAAAAAAAATAAACTGTTTAATTAATTGTTTTAATTTAATGTAAGATTTAAAATTAAGTTTAAATACTAAAAAAATATGTAATTAAATAAAAACAAAGAAAATTCGTACACCTTAAACAAATATTATTATTATTATATATAATTAAATTTAATTATAAAATTATTTAAAAAAAAAAAGAAAAAAAAAAAACAAAAAATAGCAATAATTAAATTAAAATAAAAGTAAGTAAGATAAAAACAAAATAAAACAGAACTTATTGAATAAAGATAATTGTGTAATACGTGTATTATTATTAAAAAAAAAAAATAATTTTTAAATTGCATCATTAATTTTATCTCATTTTGATATAAAACAAGAAATAAAATCCAAATAAATAACGAATATAATAAATACATATTATTTATTTTAATAATATTGTATTAATTATTATTCAATCATTTTTTACAATAATTATTAACTAATTTAAATAAATTGAATTTAAATTTGAGATGTCGCTATTTATATATGATTAATAATTATTATATTTTTGATTTAATTTAATATTTTCTTAATTATGCATATTATATAAATAAATAAATATACCTATCATATTATTATTAATTAATTAATTATATTATATTTTTGAGCAAAAGTGTCTTAATTTTATTATTAAAATTTATATATACTATAATAAAATTAATATATATAAATAATTAAAATTACATATATTTAAAAAAAAATACAATTTTCCCTTAATTTATTTTTGTTTTCTTATTTTCTTTTTTTTTTTTAATGTATAGAAGAAATAAAACCAAAATTTAAGAAAAATAATTAAATATTTTTTTGTTTTTTATTTAAAATATTTATTTCATTATTATTTGATTTATTTTAGTTTTTAATTTTATTTAAATTGAAAAATTTAGGAAACAATTTAAAAATCAAACACGCAAACATTTAAAGAAACACAGCAAAAAAAATACCTTCAATAAGTTTTATTTGACTAATTAAATTGATAAGAAAATTTTAAATAAAATTTATTTATTATTTTCAATATTATAATCTCAAAATACGTAAATTAAATTTAGCGTTATTTGTAAAGAGAAATGAAAGAATATGTTTACAAATAATTGAATTGCGCTAAGTCTTAAAAAAAAACCGCTTTTTAGAAAAATCTTATTTAAATAAAATTGAATTAAGAAAGTAAAGCATTCGATTATTAATGAAAAGATTGCATTCAAGAAAATGCAGTTGATAAATTGAATTTAATTATTTTAATTGTTGATCAAAAACTAATATTATCATTTATCTTAAAATAAAATAAAATTAAAAATTGTTAATGAAAGATTAGTTGATGTAGAAATACAACAAGTTTAAGCAACAACAAGTTTAAATCGAAAAAAAAACCTAAATGACTTATTTTTGTTGTAGTTGTTTCGAAATGTTGTTTTCGTCTAATATCTGTTAAAATAAATCTACAAAATTTCAAATTTATTCTAATTTTTTTGCAATAATTTTCAGCCAATTCCTCTAAGGTTTCAAGGAATCTTTTTTGTATAATTTTTTTTGTTATTATTAATTAAAATTTTGAAAGCCCTGCAGTTTATATCTAGCAATAGCGTAGCCGTCGTATTGAACCGTTTTAAATCTCTCATTTTTTTTAGTTAATCAAATTTCAAATAGTTTTTATTTATTTTTTATATATACATATGTCGAGTAGGATTTGGAATTTGTATAATTTAATATTTTTATTTAGTATGCGACAGCATGTCAACTGAGATGGATTCACGTCGCTTTATTTTATGAAGGTTTCGATTTAAAGCTTAATTTATAAATTAAAATTAAAAAAATGCTCCATATTTTTCTTTTACAGTTGCGAGATAAAATTCCAAATTAGCGTTTTTTTAAAAAAAAAAGTCAAACTTTTCTAATCAGAACTATAACAAAAATTAGAAGGGTATTAAAAAAATACTTAGTTCTCATACAAAATTTAAAAAATGAAAATTTTTATCTGAACGCTATATCCTGATAAACCAGCAGTGGTGAAAGCAGTTAAATAAATATACAAAAAGTTATTTAAAACATATATTATGTTTTTATATACATGAACATTTTTTCTATCTAGTAGAGTAGGTGTTTAATACACAATAATAATAATAATAATAATAATAATAATAATAATCTTTTTGATTATAATGCATTAACTCTTTTTTTTAAATTACAGACCTTACTTTTTTATATATAATAAATAAGCTTTAAAAACTTTTAATATAAAATATTTACTTCATTTCTTTTAAAAATTGTATACTAGTTCAAGCTTGTTATTATTTGTTTCAAAACCTTTTTAATCAAGTTCATAATCAAATAAGCTTAATTTTCAAACATAACGAACGATCTTTATGTGGTTATATTAACCCAAAGATACCCAAAGCTTAAAGCGCTTAATTGCCGTCAAAGCTTCCATTCATCGAGTTCCCATATCTTATCTACTCAAGATGTTGTTAACGACGACCTACGGATGTAATTTGTGTATTTTTTTTCGTTAAGTGGTTATATTCTGAATTATACACACTATAGTGGTAGTGACATCGATGCCAACCTTTGTTGGTGGTCTCGCTATCGTCACTGGCAATATACTCATAAGGGTGCGTTTATGTTGGAGCTGCGATAAGTGATAAGAGCGTCGATAAGAGCATAGAAAAAGCTATGCTCTTATGCAGTGTTTATACTGGAGCTTCGATAAAAGCGATGTAGAATAAAACAATAATATTATTTATGATTGTTTTAGGTTAAGAAAATTAATATTTTGTATGGTTGTTTTAAATTTATCTGGTAATATTTTTAAAATTAAAAAAAAATGATAAAAAAATTAAATTAAAAAAACTTTTAAGAATTAAATATAATAAATATAACAAAGCATAATTATAATTGTTTATTTATTGAAAGGTGGAATTAATAATAAAAAAATATTAAATTGAAAAAAAAATTAAGTTATATATTTTAAAAAGTTATGTAATAATTATAAAAAATTAAAAAAAAATTATACAAAAAAAATTAAACAAAAAATATTTATTAACAATAAAAAAAAAATTTTATTTTATTACATTATTAAATGTATATTTGCACCTCCTTGAGAGTTTGTATTAAAAAAAAATAAAAAAACAAAAACGAGAGCAAAACAACTATTTATACATTTTGATCATCGATAAGAGCGTAGAAAACTGAATAAAGAGTTTTCTATGCTCTTATCGTTTATCGATGATCAAAGCGATGCTCCAACATAAACACCTCTATTTAAATTACGTATATAATTTTCTTCGCTATGCTCTTATCGACGCTCTTATCACTTATCGCAGCTCCAACATAAACGCACCCTAAGAAATACATAGATGAATAAAAAACACTGTTCATCGTCGTCACGATGTCGGTGTACTGTGAATAGACCTTTAAAGACAAATAATTAAAAATTGTATTTTTATTTATTTGAAACCCATTTTAGTTCTGAATAATGTCAAATACATTTTTGTACCTACATATGTATTGAAATTTTTTTACCCTTCATTTGAAAAGAAGTTGGTTCCCAATATTTTTTTGTGAATGATGAAAAAAAAAACAATTCACAATGGTTAAATGATTAAATAATATAAATTAAATCGTTCGATTAAATTTTATTACCTATCCCAATAAAATAATTATTCAGGTATTAAGAACTTCTTTTGAAGTTTAATTTAATACTTGTTTTCGATAGGTTTTTTTTAAATTAAAAGTAATTTTATTATAAATTAAAATTTTTTTAAATACAGTAAGCTCTGTTTAGAAATATAATTCTGACATGTAATGTGTCAATTGTATTTTATTTTGAATTATTAAAAAAAGAATTAATTTCCTAGCTTAAGGATTTTCTTGCACATTTTTTCAACTTACAGAACTTTCAATTTTTTTTTGTTTTATACTTGATTAATTCCATTGTTTCTAATTAAATTTTTCATTTTAAATTTTTACTTTTTAATAGAAGAAAAAAAAGAACATTTAAAATGGCATAAACCAAAAAATGAAACAGTTTTTATATTCTAAAGAAATTTTTTTTATAATCAAAAAAAATTTCCAAATAAAATATTTTTAACAAAAAAACACCATAAACACAAAAAAAAAACTTATTGTTAACATTTTTAAAAAAATTAATTATATATAATTAAAAAAAAAATTGTAAAATAAATATGAAAATCTGTACATTTTGTGTATAGTTTCACATATTATATTAAAAATAATAAAATAGAACTAAAAATTTTTGTTTTATTTTTTTTAATAAATTAATTAATTTTGTTTTTTATTTTGTACAAATATAAAGACTTTTTTTTTTAAAAAAAAAGAAAATTACGCAAAAAGCAACCAAATAAAAACTTAATTTATTGTTGAATTAACTAGTTTTTGTATATAATATCAACTTCGGAAACATTGTATATACGTATACATATATATATATATATATATAGACAAAACAAAATGTCTGAATGTTTTTTATTTAAAAAAAAAAATTAAAAATATTATTATTTACATATTCATAATATTATATAATTTTTGTGCTAATTTTCAAACCCTTTTAGTCTTTTACAGTATTATATAAAAATCAAATTTAACCTCATTTTTCTTTGTTATAATCCAAAGTACATAAATTTAAACGGCAACACATAACTTTAGAAAAATATTTACGTAAAATTTTTTTCCTGTAAATAGTTTCTAAATTAAAAACAAAATATAATCTTAGATTATATAATTATTGTAAATTACTAAACTCTTATACAAATCGATTCTCGTTTTTAATACACAAAAAAAAAAAAAAAAAAAAAAATGTTCTACGTAAAGTTATTTTTTGATTATAAAAAAAAAAACAAAACAAAAAAACAAAATTTAAAATACAATTAATCATTAAAAAAAAAAAACATAAAACATTTTCAATAAAAAAACCTTTAACAAAAACAATTAAAAAAAATGTAAAAATTAATTATAAAATTAATAAAGGAAAAAAAGAAACAAATCATATTCTAATTTTTAAGGGTCTGTAACTGTATGTTAAATTATTAAATAAATTAAATTAAAAAATACAATTTAAAATAAAAAACTAAATTAAAAAATTTAAAAAATGCTAAAATCCATTTTTGTTTGTAGAAAAAAAAAAAAACTCAAAAAGTTGATTAAGAATATTTATTATTAAATAACGGTAAAATAACAAATTAATAAAATAAAACATTTTCATTTTGTTTTTTCTTTATTTTAATCAATTTTACTATTATTATTATTATTATTACTATTATTAATTATTAAGTATTATTAACTTTTTATTATTAACTATTATTAATTATTATTACTGCGTAAAAATATTTATAAATATAGAATGTGTAAGGTAAATAATATTAAAAAAAAAATAAATAAATAAAAAGTCAAAAACAAACAAAAAAAAAAAAATTAATTGATATTGCTAGTTTTTGTGCAAAGAATATATATATTTATATATATATATATAAATAAATTAAAAAAGTATAAATATTAAAAAAATATAATATTTAAATATTATAAATTAAGATTAAAAAAAAAGTACGTTTTCCGTTAAAAACACAGAACATTGAAAATTATTATATAAGGATATTAAAATAAAAAAAAAAAAAACAAAAAAAAAAAAAAAACAAAAATGAAAAAAGATAAACAAACAAAAAAAAAAAATATTTTATGTTTTAGTAGGTAATTTTTTAAATAAAATATATATATATATATATATATATATATATATATAAATATATATAAATATATTGCAAACACATATATATGTATAATTTGAAATTGTTCTTATATATATGTATAAATACATGTAAATTAATTATATATGTATACATATACATAAATATAAAAAAAAAATTTATAAAATAAAAAAATTAAAAAAAAAAAACTAATTGTTTTTATTTGTAAATATTGTGAACTTTTCCTAAAAATGAAACTCTTTAAATGAATTGTCTGAGTAAGGACCATATGTAACAAATTCGCACAGTTTCCGAATTTCAAACGAATATGAAATTCATCTGTACTACAAAAATCGTAATCGTAATAAATTCGAAACGTTAACCAACTGTTGATATAACTTTAATTGAAGTGCACATTCATCTTCTTCAGCTTCTAATTCACTACGGGATGATAAGCGATCACATGTTAGATTTGAAATGATGTTGGCATACTAATGTACTAATTCTCCTATTGTTAATACCTGTCGAGTTTCAGATG
Organism: Dolichopus griseipennis; assembly: GCA_963082915.1. Lineage (NCBI taxonomy): Eukaryota > Metazoa > Arthropoda > Insecta > Diptera > Dolichopodidae > Dolichopus > Dolichopus griseipennis. The sequence goes on along the minus strand of OY720443.1, from coordinate 106,301,382 downwards.
TTTCAGTTAAAAAAAAAAACCGTAAAAATTATTAATATTTTTCTGATTAAAGTTTAGTTACTCTTCAACTATAAGGGATAATATTATAATAGCCTATTAGCTCAGCTAGCTACCGACAAATAAATTAATGTTTTGGGTTGAACAGGAGCAAAGATATTGTTATTTCTGTGAAATTATTTTGAATGCGTTATCTCGGAAACGGCTAGAAAAATACCTGAAGAACAATATTTTGTTCGAAATGAACTTCTCTATCACCTCTGCTCTTTGTGACCCCGGAGTTCCGAACACCCTGTATATAGCTATTTTGTATGATATAAAAATTTCTAGTATACATATATTCAACATTATATTAAATATTTTTACTATTTTTGTTTTACATTTACTTAATCCTAATAGTTTATCTTATAATAGTAGATCTTACTTCTCTCAAAATTTCAAGACTCTATCCTTTTAAAAGATATGTAGGGCTAAAAATTTTGCAAACATTTAGTTTGGTAATTTTGGTACCTTATGACGAATTTATACATATTATGATAAAGCTTATAAAAACTGCTATTTTTTACCGTTTTCAGATTGAAAATATACCTGACAGAACTCTTGTTATAACAATTTAAATATAGTGCTTTTTCCAACTTTGGGAAGCTGTAGCTCTGTAACAGGTGAGGCTACAGAAAACAGTTCTTCCATGAAATTATTTTTTTTAAAATACATTCCTGTAGTTAAAATTTCTGTACTCTATTTCAAACGATGTAAAAGGTTTTATAAACATACGGACAGACGGACGGACAGACAGAGTGAAACTATATATTTTTAAAAATCTTTTGAAAATGTGCTAAAAATTACACATACCATACATAAAATAGCTATCGAATAAAATCTGTCAAAAAATATGCGAAAGATGCATAATCAATTATAAGAAAAAACTAGGAAGAGTGTAGTAGAGTTGACTGTGTCAACTCTGGGATACCTGTATAACTTCATACCTGAAAATTTCAAGATCCTGACTCCTTTAGTGTTTGAGTTATCGTGCGGACGGACGGACATACATAGCTAAATCGATTTATTTTTCGATTCTGATTCGATCCATACACTTGAGTCTATATCGCCGTCACAAACGTAATGGCAAATTTATTATACCCTTTGACTTTATAGTCATACGGGTATAACAAACGTAATGGCAAATTTATTATACCCTTTGACTGTATAGTCATACGGGTATAAAAACTTTTATTGAAAATAGTTCGGTTGATTTCCGGCTCAAATCAATATTTCTGAAAAGTTTGATGTTAATCTGAAGTACGGTGTCTGTCTTCAACGGAAAAAAGCCTACACGCTTGGTTTTGACAACTTTTATCATAAAATCAAAATTGACTAGTGCTCTTCTAATCTCTGATAAGAACATCGAATTAGAATAGCGTATAGTAACTTAAGTATGCATATGTTTTGAATTAATGTTTTTATATATACTTTGGTTTTCCAAAAACGAAACAACCATATGAAGAGCTTATATTTTAAGGGTTCCTAATCTAATGAAAAAAAATACTTTTAATCTATTTGTGTGTTACTAAGGGTTTGTTTATTTTGGAGCTGTGTAAGAGATTCAGAGTATCAAATATACAGTAACTGACGACTTTACAATCTATATATCTTTTTATGGCTTAACATTAGTAATATTGAAAGTAGTCCTAAAAATGTTTACTTGTTTCTTTATAAGAAAGATTTGCTATAATTATGACAGTATCTATATGTCAAAAGGTTATAATAAATTTTTTATTACATTTGTGTGGCAGATACTATAAGGTAGGGTAGATATAGACTCAAAGGTATGGATCGGATCAGAATCAAAAAGTAAATCGATCTATCTGTGTAAATCCGCCCGTGCGTTTGTCCGTCCACACGATAACTCAAAAAATACAGGAGATATAATTCTGAAATTTTCAAAAATTCGTTACTATGCAACAGCCTTCATCATTATTGAAAGCCAGTTTGCTCCACGGGTTCAGTAGCTGATATACAACTTCTTTTTTAAATTAAAATAATTCTACACATTGAAAAGTATGATATTTGAAATTTTGTCAAAAGTAGTTAAGTTTTATGGCCCCAGTTTGTGCAAAATTTAGTTGGACTAGTTGGCAATGGTTTCGAGTAGTTGCCATACAACTCCTTCTTTTATGTGAGCATAACTTTATACCTAATAAAGCTAGGATTCAAAATTTGACAATTCATAACAATTTCAAAAGAAATCTGTTTTAAACACATAAAATTTTCTGTTATGAAACTATTTGGATCTTATATACATTGTTTGTTTGTTTAACATTTTGGAAAATTTATTATCTTTTTTATATATTCTATTAAATTTTAACTGTTGGCATACTCATGTACTAATTCTCCTATTGTTAATACCTGTCGAGTTTCAGATGTTTCAGTTAAAAAAAAAAAACCGTAAAAAATATTAATATTTTTCTGATTAAAGTTTAGTTACTCTTCAACTATGAGAGATAATATTATAATAGCCCATAAGCTCAGCTAGCTACCGATACTTAAATTAATGTTTTGGGTTAAACAGGAGCAAAGATATTGTTATTTCTGTGAAATTATTTTGAATGCGTTATCTCGGAAACCGCTAGAAAAAGACCTGAAGAACAATTTTTTGTTCGAAATGAACTTCTCTATCACCACTGCTCTTTGTGACCCCGGAGTTCCGAACACCCTGTATACAGCTATTTGGTATGATATAAAAATTTCTAGTATACATATATTCAACATTATATTAAATATTTTTACTATTTTTGTTTTACATTTACTTAATCCTAATAGTTTATCTTATAATAGTAGATCTTACTTCTCCCAAAATTTCAAGACCCATAAATTTTGCAAAAATTTAGTTTGGTAATTTTGGTACCTTATGACAACTTTATACATATTATGATAAAGCTTATAAAAACAGCTATTTTTTACCGTTTTCAGATTGAAAATATATTTGACAGAACTCTTGTTATAACAATTTAAATATAGTGCTTTTTCCAACTTTGGGAAGCTGTAGCTATGTAAAAGGTGGGACTACAGAAAACAGTTCTTCCATGAAATTATTTTTTTTTTAAATACATTCCCGTAGCTAAAATTTCTTTACTCTATTTCAAACGATGTAAAAGTTTTGGTGAAACTTCCGGAAAGGGGTTGTGAGCTATCAAGATGACGTCATCACATAACGGTACTAAATATCTCAAAGTTTTCGAATATATATACCATTAGTGGCGATGGCGCCATCTAGTGGTCGAAAAATGCATTACAAAATGTTCCTAAGATTTTGTAGCATTTTTATTAAAATGTTATATTTTTCCTGTTAGTCAATAAACTGGAACTGGAATCTTACACTATTGTAAGGCATAATATTGTCTTTCATAAACATCTTGTTTCATCTGAATCGGTGCTACCATTTTTGAGATATTGCAATTTAAAGTGAAAATTTAAAAAAAAAAAAAAAAAAAAAATCAAACTTTCAAAAAAACTACTATAACTGTGAAATTTTTAAAAACACCCTGTATTATTATTATACCATTAGAAAGGTCTCTTAAAACTCTTTCCAACGGTATATAATAAGTATGGCATATGTTGACAAATAGCCCCACCAGAGAACATAAATGCAAAAATGACGCAACAATTTTATTAAAAAATACATTTTCATACTTTATTTGTCATAAATTTATTTTGCCTTTTTGTTTTCCATTTGAAATATTTATTTTAAAATTTAAGAATGTACTTTATAGTTTGATACAATATTGAGTTGGGTTTTGTTTAGAGGATTTTTGAGGTATTTATATGTATGTAAAGTATAATTAGAAAGGACCTTAGAGTTGGTTATAAAGTCAGAATTATACGCTTTTTCCAGAATATTTATATACTAAGATTTTGAAGATTGACTGGGTTTTGAGTTGGATATAAAATTACGCTTATACTGTTCCAACAACCTGTACAACATTCAAATGCGAAATAAAGCCATATCGAGAATTTTTTTACGTATGGCTTTATTTCGCATTCAAATATCATTTTCTAAAATTTTACCAAATAAAGCCATATAGTAAAATTGATACAAATTCTAACACTAAAATGAAAAGAATGGTATAAGAATTCGGATACCTAATTCATTCAAAAAATTAATAAGTTCCTAATTTTTTTTAATACACTGTAATAAAACATGTTAAATAATATTATATTTTCATTACGGGGGCTGCCGCCCCCGAACCCCCGCTAACTCAATTATTGAAGCTAGATTTTGAATCCAACACTAAAATGAAAAGAATGGTATAAGAATTCGGATACCTATTTCATTAAAAAAATTAATAAGTTTCAAATTTTTTTAATACACTGTAATAAAACATATGTTAAATAATATTATATTTTCATTACGGGGGCTGCCGCCCCCGAACCTCCGCTAACTCAATTATTGAAACTAGATTTTGAATCCAACACTATAATGAAAAGAATGGTATGAGAATTCGGCATAGATATTTCATACAAAAAATAATCAACCCTAATTAATAAATATAAATATTCTGGAAAAGGGGGCAATCCTGCTTTTGAATCCAACTCCAAAATCCCTCCTAATTGAGAATCCCACATATACACATATATATAAATATTCTGGAAAAAGCGTAAAGCCCTGCTTTTGAATCCAACTAACAATCCCACATATACACATATATAAATATTTTGGAAAAAGCGGCAATCCTGCTTTTGAATCCAACTCTAAAATCCCTCCTAATTGAGAATCCCACATATACATATATATAAATATTCTGGAAAAAGCGTTAAACCCTGCTTTTGAAACCAACTCTAAAACTCCTTCCTAACTATTTAAATAAAAAAGTTTGGAAAATTAAATTGCTTCTATTTTCACAAATAAAATTACTTCTGATTTTGTAGCCTAAGGGCCTTGCTAATTATATTTATTTTTACATACATATTTAAATAAAAAAAATTTTAAAACTTTGAGGTTGTCACCTCCAAAATCCCTCAAAACAAATTGTCAGAACCAAACTCAATATTGTATCCAAACCTAAAATGCATTCTTACATTTTTAAATTTGCCAAAAAGGCAAAATAAATTTATGACAAATAAAGTATGAAAATGTATTTTTTAATAAAATTGTTGCGTCATTTTTGCATTTATGTTCACTGGTGGGGCTATTTGTCAACATATGCCATACTTATTATATACCGTTGGAAAGAGTTTTAAGAGACCTTTCTAATGGTATAATAATAATATAGGGTGTTTTTGAAAATTTCACAGTTATAGTAGTTTTTTTGAAAGTTTGATTTTTTTTTTTTTTTTTTTTAAATTTTCACTTTAAATTCCAATATCTTAAAAACGGTAGCACCGATTCAGATGAAACAAGATGTTTATGAAAGACAATATTATGCCCTACAATAGTGTAAGATTCCAGTTCCAGTTTATTGACTAACAGAAAAAATATAACATTTTAATAAAAATGCTACAAAATCTTAGGAACATTTTGTAATGCATTTTTCGACCACTAGATGGCGCCATCGCCACTAATGGTATATATATTCGGAAACTTTGAGATATTTAGTACCGTTATGTGATGACGTCATCTTGATAGCTCACAACCCCTTTCCGGAAGTTTTGCCAAAGTTTTTATAAACATACGGACAGACAGATTGAAACTATACATTTTTAAAAATCTTTTGAAAATGTGCTAAAAATTACACATACCGTACATAAAATAGCTATCGAATAAAATCTGTCAAAAAATATGCGAAAGAAGCATAACCAATTATAAGAAAAAACGAGGAAGAGTGTAGTAGAGTTGACTGTGTCAACTCTGGGATACTTGTATGACTGTAACATATACATTATATCATCCGGTTAATTACTTTTAGCAAAAATTCAAACATTACACTAAACCATTACACTAAACTATTTGTGGCAAAATTTCAGACACCCAGCTTCATTAGGTGTAGTGTAATGCTCATATAAAATAAGGAGTTGTATGGCAGCTACTCGAACCCTCTACAGTAGACCAACCAAATTTTGCATAAACTTTGGCCATAAAACTAAACTACATTTGACAAAATTTCAGACATCTAGCTGTAGTAGGTATAGAGTAATACTCATATAAAAAAATAAATTGTACGGCAGCTACCCGAACCCATTGACACAAATGGCTGGATTTAAATAGCGATGACGGCTATTGCAAAAAAAAAATTGCGAAAATTTCAAGATCCTGACTCCTTTAGTGTTTGAGTTTTCGTGCGGACGGACGGACATACATAGCTAAATCGATTTATTTTTCGATTCTGATTCGATCCATACACTTGAGTCTATATCGCCGTCACAAACGTAATGGCAAATTTATTATACCCTTTGACTTTATAGTCATACGGGTATAACAAACGTAATGGCAAATTTATTATACCCTTTGACTATATAGTCATACGGGTATAAAAACTTTTATTGAAAATAGTTCGGCTGATTTCCGGTTCAAATCAATATTTCTGAAAAGTTTGATGTTAATCTGAAGTACGGTGTCTGTCTTCAACGGAAAAAAGCCTACACGCTTGGTTTTGACAACTTTTATCATAAAATCAAAATTGACTAGTGCTATTCTATCTCTGATAAGAACATCGAATTATAATAGCGTATAGTAACTTAAGTATGCATATGTTTTGAATTAATGTTTTTATATATACTTTGGTTTTCCAAAAACGAAACAACCATATGAAGAGCTTATATTTTAAGGGTTCCTTATCTAATGAAAAAAAATACTTTTAATCTATTTGTGTGTTACTAAGGGTTTGTTTATTTTGGAGCTGTGTAAGAGATTAAGAGTATCAAATATACAGTAACTGACGACTTTACAATCTATATATCTTTTTATGGCTTAACATTAGTAATATTGAAAATAGTCCTAAAAATGTTTACTTGTTTTTTTATAAGAAAGATTTGCTATAATTATGACAGTATCTATATGTCAAAAGGTTATAATAAATTTTTTATTACATTTGTGTGGCAGATACTATAAGGTAGGGTAGATATAGACTCAAATGTATGGATCGGATCAGAATCGAAAAGTAAATCGATCTATCTGTGTAAATCCGCCCGTGCGTTTGTCCGTCCACACGATAACTCAAAAAATACAGGAGATATAATTCTGAAATTTTCAAAAATTGGTTTTTATGCAACAGCCTTCATCACTATTGAAAGTCAGTTTGCTCCACGGGTTCGAATTAAAAAGTATGATATTAGAAATTTTGTCAAAAGTAGTTAAGTTTTATGGTCCCAGTTTGTGCAAAATTTAGTTGGGCTAGAGCAGTGGTTTCGAGTAGTTGCCATACAACTCCTTCTTTTATGTGAGCATAACTTTATACCTAATAAAGCTAGGATTCAAAATTTGGCAATTCATAACAATTTCAAAAGAAATCTGTTTTAAATACATAAAATTTTCTGTTAAGAAACTATTTGGATCTTATATACATTGTTTGTTTGTTTAACATTTTGGAAAATTTATTATCTTTTTTATATATGTATTCTATTAAATTTTGACTGTACATTAAAACTCAGTCAAATATATAAAAATTGACTGATGCTTTTTCAAAATTATAATACCTATATATGTAACATATTTACAATACTAATACATACTTTCTTTTTTTTTTGCAAATTCATTTATTTTATCATTAAAAATCTCAAAACCTACAAAATATATATATATATACATATATATATATACAAATAACAATTATAATTGTTTCCATCAATCTAAAACAAAAACGGAGATACACAGTAAGTAGTGAGGTTAAAGAATCATAACATAAAAATCTCATATTATATTATCATCTCTCTTTTTGCAAAAAAAAATTGTAATAAAAATGACCTCATTTTGTAAAATTAAACAAAAAAAAAAAAAGAAAAAAAAACGAAAAATAGTTGTTGCTACAAATTCATCGGAAATACCTTACTATCATATTACTCGGTCAGTAGGTGTCTGTTCGAATAATACAAAAAAAAACAACAACAACACCAACAACACCAACAGCACCAGTAAAATCAGATAGAAAATGCTTTACGAAAAACTCAACAACTTTAAAACTAAAATAACAACATCGAATCATATTATTTTTATTATTATTTATTATTATAACCATGTTTGTACATAATTTATACATAATACATATAAATATAAATATAAGTATGATATTATGTATGTTTGATTGTACTCGTATAAAGGACGAAAGTCAAAAACTTAAAAATCATTAAATATATCCTCTGGGAAAATAAATCATAAAGTCAACAAAATCAACAAAACAACAACAACACAAAAGTAAAATGCAAAAGTAAACTTTCAATAAATTTTCATATTGTGTTGTGATGAAAATGATGAATTTTCCTCTCATAACGTTTTTCAATTTGTCAATTTATTAAAAAAATTTTCTCTCTCAATTTTTCATTTACGCGATTTTTTTTTTTTTTTTTCGAATAAAAAATGAAAAATTTAGCGAAAATATAAACAAGAGTTTAAATAAAATTGAAATATATATATATATATATATATATATATATATTTGTTTGGGACAACTTAAATTTTGAATCTGCGCATGAAATGCCCCAAGTGTGTTCCGTTTTTTTGTAAATATAGATTCATAATAAAGCACTTAAACGTTTGTGTAAAGGAATGTCTTAGTTTTTCAGTGTTCCTATCTTAGAAATTAAAAAAAAAAAACTTCAAGAACTGTATGTCCTCCTTATTAAAATCTTTTTTCAATTTTAATCACTGTGAAACGGTATTTGTACATTCTTCATATATATATATATATATAAATATATATTAGAGTAAGTATTATGCGTGTACAAAAATTTCAGAAAATTTTAAAAATTTCGAAAATTTTGCACTTTAACATTTTTCTATTGTTTTCTTTTTCTTTGTTTTTGTTTTCTCTTTCTAAATGTCACGCTTTTCCATTCATAATTATTTTTCGCACTTACATTTTAAACTTAAATAAAATTTTTGTGTATAGTTATTGAGTTGACACACAAACGCATTCTCTTTTATTGTATTTGTAAAGAAAATTCGAAATTTCAATTTTCAAATAAAAAAAAAAAAAAAACAAAATATATTTTCTTATAATACTGATATATTAAAATACACATGCGTTAATTTTGTGACAATGCATGCGTATATGTATTGTGTGTATGAAAAATCAAAATAACTGTCAAAAAAATGATTTTTTTTTTGTTATTTTGATTTAAAAGCTTTTTTTTGCAATTCAGAAAATCAAAGGATTTTTATATAGAATAAAAATGAAAATATAAATTCGAAAAATAAAATTGTCATTATGAATATGTTTGTATATGTATGTGAGTGAGTCAAATGTCAAGTAGATACTTAGACTTATTGACAGGGTTGATATTTCCAATTGGAATTAATTTAAAGGAAAATCAAAGGAAGAGCGAATAATTTATGAAAATCGAACAAAGTTTTAATGAATCGCTTAAGTTATTATCCATCTTTTTATAATTGTAATTTATATTAAAAAAAAAGAATAAAAAAACACAATAAATTAATTATATTTAAAATTAATAATTTCAACTTGATAACAAATAATTTTCGTGGCACTTAAAATTGTATATTGAATTTTTCTGTGCCTTATATTGTGTTGTCATCCTTGTTTTAGGTGAAATTTTGTGTTCTCACAAGGTTTAAGCAAAATTTTTAGTTGTAATTGTGGCCCTAAAAAGCACTAATCAATTGAATAATAATTAATAAATTCAAATCTGACAAATATGGCGCAGTAATATTAAAAGATATCAGGTTTTAACTCTTGTCAGATCATATTTAATGGAAAAGAAATGAATTTATATCGTAGTAGTTGTGTATACCAGTGTAATTTCCGGAAACCTGAAAAGGAAAGACTGATTCTCTCACTTATCACATTGTATGTGGTAGGAGATTATATATATGAATAAATAAATAAATAATTCGTTCAATAAATAAAATAAGTTCATTCAGTTAGGCTTTAAATTTTTTTAATCACCGCATTTCATTTTGAAAGTCTCGGGTTTCAAACCCGTTCAATGAAAAAATATCGAAAACTTGTATGATTATAACGCATATATAAAATAGTTAATATCGTAATATAAGATTAGATTTAATATAAATATATAAATAACTCTATATCTAAATATATAAATAACCTCTGTAGGATAATATAGATAGCGCAAAAAATTAACATTTGTGTATTGATAATCTTATACAATAGCCAAGTAATCAACGGCTTAGTGAATATAACGATTAAAGAAACTGAATCCTAGTCTATATAGACTTGGTGAATGCCCTATACCCGTTTTAAAGGAGTGGAAAAGAAATAAAAAAAATAAGTCTTTAAATTTAAATTAATTTGGAAAGGGTTCAATAAATCAATTTGAAATTAGAGGAAACTTATGACATTGTAATACTAAATTATTTATTTATTTATTATTTATGCAAACAGTTTTAGGATGTGGGCCGATTTAATAAAAAAAATAAAATTTTAATCAATTGCTTATTTTGTACTATAAATAAGAATATATACTAGTATATGATTAATTCAATTTAAATTTAACTCAATCATAATAAAATCGATTATTTACTACCAAATTGAATAAATTTCAGCCCTATTTGATATCTTTGGACTTTTACACATTTTTAAAAAAAAAAAGCTTTGAATTTTTTTCTTTTAAATATCTTGATAAGAGTTGATAATGATTTTATTTCTCTATTTTTTTTTTTTGAGTTTGAAACCTCCATCAAAAAATAAACTTTTCGAAAACTTATGTTATTTTTTTCTATACATTTTTCCTTGATATAAGCAAAGCAAATCGATAAACTTTTTTACACTCTCTACTTTTTTTTTTTTTTTTTTTTTTTTTTTTGTACCACCCCTTATGAATATTTTGTATAAAAAAAAATAAAATTTATTTTTTCTATCCCTTCAGTAGTATCTAAAGAATCTCGTAGTCGTGCATTCAGGAAATGGCTAAGAAAAGTGTTAGCAAATTTTTAAATATTTAAATATATATATATATATATATATATATGTGTTAATGTATATATAACTATATATTTTTTATTGTTATAAAATAAATAAATATGTAGATTTATTAAAAATTTATATAATTATATATATTATTTATTAAAAAAATAAATTGTATAAAAATATTAAATAAAAAAAATATATTTAAAAACTGATAAATTATAAGGAAAACAAATAAATTAAATTAAAAAAAAAAATATATATATACATATATAATGAAAAAAAATTGTTTTTACTTCTTTTTGATTTTTTTGTTGTTCTATTGTATGGAAAAACTTTTTTTTAACAGTACTTTTGTGTCAATTTTGTTTTTTTCCCAATTTTAATTAAATTTTTTTCTGCTAGAAAATAAATTTTTCAATTTTTTTTAATTAAATTTTCCTAAAATTCTCATATGTTAATTTTTTTTTTACAAATATAAAAATAAAAATATGTGTTTAAAGTATATATATATATATATTTGAACAAATATCAATGTTTCAATAAAGTTTTTTTAAATAATTTGTAATTTTTCCTTCAATATCCGTTTTTTTTTAAGTGGAAAATTCTTGTGAAAAAGCTGTGTTTTTAAGTTTTCATCCTATTGTTTTTTGTTTTTTTTTTATATATGAAAATTAATTAATATTGAATTTTCTTTTTATATTGAATCAAAATATTTGTGTGTGTGATTTTTTTTTTTTTTACTACTTTACTAATCAAATATTAATGTGAAATTTTAATTATTAATTAAATAACTATATAATAAAATTAAAAATAAAAACAAAAATCACAGTTAAATAAATACTAAATGTGATATTTATACAGTTTTACAGTGTTATGCTATGATTAAAGATTATTGTTTAATTTTATTAATAAAATAATTAGTTAATTTAGCTAATTTATTAATTCGTTTTTAAAAGACTCAATCCACCCTCACTTTTTGAGTACTATTCTTTTATGTCCTTCTCACCATCCTATCCACAATTCAAAGCAGTTCCATATATATTATGCCTTTATGAAAGTGACACTTTGATATATGAAATAAAAAAAAAATATAAAATTAAATAATAGATAATATTAAAAAATAAATTAAAAGCAATTTTAAATAAATATTAAAAAAAAAAATTAAAAAAAAAAGGAAGGATTAATGAATTAATGAAACCAAAAATATAACTATATATATAATAAATGTATATATAAATTAATAGTTAAAAAAAAAGTTTAAACATTACATAATTGGAATAATTTACAAGAAAAAACATAATATACTTACTTAGAAATAAAATATATAACTACATATGGAATATATTATATATTTATTTCTAAATATATGTACATATATGTATATATTTTCATTTTGCATATTTATATATGTAAAAAAAAAATACATGTCCATATAGTTATATATTACTTTATATTAATATAACATAAAACAAAATCTTACATACAAATAAATACTTTTAATATTAATAAAAAAAAAAATCTCAAGAATTTATAATAATATACACTATTATTTTAATCTAATCTTTAAATTTTTTGTATACAATTGTTTTTGATTTTAATCACTATTATTATTTTTCTTTTATTCTAAATTATAAGTTTATTTGTCATATGGTCTGCAAATTAAAAAAAAATTTTTTAAGTTAAAAGCTAAATACTATAAAATTAAAGGACACGCTTTAACTGCGTGAGTTCACCTATATATTTCGTGAATAAATATATTAAATAAACAAATTAATTGAAAAAAAATGCCGGATAATTTGGTATATATATAGGGTAACTATATAAATAAATGCACGGTATTTGAAAAGTTTTTCTTTTAACTTAAAAATTTTATTGAAATAAATTTTAATATAAAATTTAAATTACATATATATAATATAATTAGCAATATATAATAATAGATTCTATTTCCCTTGTAAAGTTTATAAATTCTTAGAAAAACTTTTAAAGCTGGACTTCTCAACTATTAGTTTTTTAAAAAAAAAGTATCTCATTACATTGATGGCTTAGGGTGCATTTATAATGGAGCTGTGATAAGTGATAAGAGTATCTATAAGAGCATAGTGTAGAAAATTATATACATGATTATTATCATGTATATATAAGCTTCTCTGGAGTACCTAATGTTTCTGGATATCATCTAAATGTTTATAATCTTGTTAGTATCATCTAATGAAAAAAGCTTGGCTAACATTAAATTTCAGATCAAAGTATATACATATAGAATAATATAAAATATATATTATATAAAACAATATGTATCTCTGAAAAGAGTTTTAAGCAAAAACTCAAAGCTAGATTAGTTTATTAAACATTCATATATTTATATAAATAGACTGAGTCCATGTTTATGACCATACATATTTATGATCACCATGGTGACCACAAATATGTATAGTTTTGGTCATACATCTGTTTGTGGTATTTTTTCAAATCTTGTAAGGAGCGGTGTAATATTTTAATTAGAATTTGTGAATGTTAAAATGCTAGAGATCATATAATTTGTATGGTCTGTTCCAATTTAAAAAAATTTAGTTATAATTGAATTAAAAATATTCATAAATTATTGCTTTTGGATGAACTAAGGTGTTTAAGAATGCCTGATTTAAGAGAATCCCTTTGATAAATGATAAACAATATATAATTTTCAACGCTATGCTGTTATCGACGCTCTTATCACTTATCGCAGTTCCAATATAAACAAATAAGGTTAAAACAAGCCAAGTTACATTCAATTAAAGCGCAAAACAGCGCTTCATCAAAGTTGTCTAAAGTTTCAAATACTATAAGTTTTACAAGTTTTATAAGTACAAAAATTGAATCTAAAATTTTTTACCACGTAATCTGCTTCCTTTATAAATAAACCTGGTTTAATAAAAGATTAATATTTATTAATTATTTTGCTTTTTTCACTATATATTTGCTTATAATCACTTTGATACAAATATAATATCTTCAAATACTTTTAAAATTTTCAATCATTTATATATATACTTAAGTTAAGCACTTCCTTCAAAAATGGTGGGAACCAAATACACTATATATATATACTAAACAGAAACACCTCTATTAAACTTACATTCAAACATTTTAACTTTAAAATATAACATGTGACTTATTAAAATTAACATACGTATATAATTTTGCTTTCTTTTATGATTATTTTTTTAAAGTAAAACATTTATTTATTGTTTTTTTTAAATATTAAAATAATTTATTTTTCTAATTATAGAGCTAGAGCTAAAATTAATTAAAAATTAAAACAAAAAAAAAATATTGCAATAATTTACAAGTAAAAGAAATTTTACCACTTTTGCTAGCAAAAGAATTTTTTTTTTTAGTGATTGGCCGTAAAATTTTTAAAAATTAAAAATTAAATTAACAAAATTTTATTCTTTTGTTCAATTCGCTAGAATTAAAAATTTAAATTTGTTCATTAAAAAAAAAAAAAAAATTATACAATAAATACAAAAAAAAAATTTAAATAAAACAAAAACAATGCAGCCCCCACCGCGTAAGGTAAGTTCTTTTTACTATTTAACACCAAAACACCCAAAAAATCACATACATTTTAAAAGAAAAATATTATATTTTCCTTGTTCGTTGTTATGATTTTTTTTTTTTTTTTTTAATTAATTGTTGTTCGTTAGTTGTTACTCTTGTCCTTGTTCTTGAAAAAATTGATTGATTGACTGATTGATTTTAATTATAATATACATATATATATATTTTATTCTTAGTTTAATTTAGTTAATTTACCGACAATTTAGTTTGCATCTAAGATTATAAACCAATACATTCTTATAATGTATAACTTTTATCAGTGTGACCAGATTTTAATATTTTGCTTTGGCTAAATTTAGCAGATTAGTAGAATCCATTCTTAGTAAAATTCTGCTAAGACATCGTTCTTATAATAGATTAGACTGAAATTAGAGTTATAGATAACTATTAAAAGATTAAAACCCTTACTTAGGTACTTAAAAAGAATACCCGGTATGTAAATCGTATACTTTCATTCATTAATTTCACATTAAATAAAATATATTCCGATGTTTTATATAACAATTCGTTATTTTCAATAATTAACAAAATATACAGGGTGGCACAAAACTACCGATATTGTTGAATGTTTAATAACGTTTTTATTTAATGGTTAATTATTATTATTATTTTTTTGTTATACCGTAAATTAATTGGGAATATTTTTAGCTTAAGTATGAAAAATTATATCCCGCAAAGGGTGACCATTTTCGACTTCGCACATTGAACTGCTCTTGGATCTCCGTAGCCCATATTTTACAATTTTGCTTGTTTACTAAATCATTCAATTGGAAATAGGCTTCATCGCTCATTATTAAATTAAAATTTCCAAATTAAATTCAACATTAGATTTTCAAAATAAAATTCAACAATTGTTGAACGCTGTTCTGTTGTGTACTGTTCCATTTCCAATTCCCCAAGTTTTCTTCACAAAATTCTGAAATAAAAATAAAAAATATAAATAAATTTAAAAAGTTATTAAACTTTTACACCATATCGGTCGTTTTGCGCCACCCTGTATATGTATAAAATAAAGTAAAATATAAATTAGTTTAATCTTCAAATTTTTTTAAATCAAATGTCATTTGTTATTTGTCATTGTCAAATGTCAAATGTCATGTTACCCTTCAACAATATTGGTTAGCATTAAATTAAAAAATTATTACACTTGCTTAATTGCGGTTAAATATAAAACTTTTTTTAATATTTAAATTTAGCAATTAACAGAGCTGTTGATTTCATGAAATTCTGTTAAAAATTCAAAAAATGTAAATGAAGCCATCACTGTTCTGCTAAATTTAACAGAAAATATGCTAAAACTGTCACACTACGTATTACCCCCTTCATTTTGCATAAATCTACATAATTAAATATATGATACAGTAAAGTTTATAGGAACACACATATATATACATACATAAATTTATAAATAAATATCTTGCGTTATAAAAATATTATTAGCAAATATTTCTTTTCAACCCTTAACCTTCTGCTTGTTATTGCTTTTTATTGTAGTTTTTTTTGATTTTTTTTTTTTTTTTCGATTTTGATTCAAAAATGAGATTGCAAAAAAAAAAATTTATATGTTTTAAAGCCCTGAACTGCTGAACCCCCATCATTTTAATAAATAAGAAAAATAATTTTTATTTTTTAAATTATTTTAATTATGCAAATGCAAGCTTTAATTATTAAAAATAAAAATCTAATTAAACTTTAAATTTTTTTTTTAAATTTATCCTCCTGTTAATTGAATGGAAATAAAAAAAAAAAAAAATAAAATAATAAAATAAAACCAAAAAAAAACAAAATAGAAAAGCTTTTTTTGTATTCATTCCTAATCCTAATGTCCTAAAGATACATTTAAGAAAGAATGAAAGAATGTAAAAAACAAAAGAAGAAATAAAAAAAAAAATAGAAAACAAAAATAAAATATAAATATTGATTTTTTCATTTCATTCGCTATAATGTGCATAAATGACAGGGGCTGAAAACCTAAATTTAATGTATGTGCACGTTAAATTGAAATAATAAACTATAGAAGGATAGTTGTTTGTCAATTACACACATATATAAATATATATATATACATATATACAAATTTAAAAAGTCCCCAACATCTTGACATTATTTTTTAACATATTATGAAAAGTATTTTCTGTTTTTAAAATAGTAAAAAATGTCAAATATTAAAATATATACATTATTGGAATATTGAATGTCTAAACAGAATATAAATTCAAATTTATTAAAATTTTTTTATTTTTTTTTATTTTTAGAAAATAAAACTAATTTTTATAAATTTTGATTGAAATTTATGTCTTTGAAGATTACTGTCTTTAACATCAAGCCTAATAATTGGGAATTATTGGATAATAAATTCCTTCCAAATTTTCAAACTAATTAAAATTTAATTACATTTTAGGCTAATTCGTACTTAAAAGGTAAACCATTGGTACTTAGCGTGTAACGAATAATCCGTTCGAAGTTTATTTATTTTGGGAATATTGAGCATTTGTATTCCGTTAATTTATTATTATTATTAACAATTATTTTATAGTAAAAAATTATTATTTAATACTTAAAAACAAAATTTCAAAAACATATGTTTTTTTAAAATTTATGTCAACTTATTAAGCAAATGTCAAGATTTTGGGGTTAATTTTTTTGTAAAACTATTCTTTTACATAAACAGTTTTTTTTTTAATCTGAGCGCTCAGAGCTTGTGATTCGAATTTTTTTTTTTTAAATCAAAGCATGCTCTACGTGCTCCGTTCAAATATTTCGAGTACGAGTGAGGAAAATTAAGTATGTACAAAGACATTTTGACGTTTGTTTAAAATTATGTTCTACCAAATCACTTTTAGTTGTAACATAAAAGTCAAAGTGATTTGTTTATTTTAGATTATCCATTTTTAATTTAATTTTAATAATTAAATTTAATTTTTTGACAATTTAAAACGTAACTAAAATAAAAATGACTGTATTTTCAAATCGCGTTTTTTTATTAAATATGAACGGTCTGAATGCTTTGATCAGACCGTGCTCACATCTCTGTTCAGATTTTAAAAAAGCAACGCCTTATATAGTTTATAATTTGTATTGCACAATATTCACATTGTACATAAATGTGACATACATTTCAAATTGAAAAACTTTATTAAAGTATGATTTAGTATTACCGACTACGTACATGTGTTTTTTATTATGATTAACCGTAATTTTTTTTCTTATCATAAATTTTTTTTAGAATTATCGAGACATAAGTTTATTACTTATTTAATGTTTTCCCTGCTTTAATGAAATATTGGATAAATATATTATTTAGTCATAATCAAATCAAATCAGTTAGTTATAGAAAAAAAAAAACAATAACGGTATATATAAAACACCTGTTATACATTTAATTTTTTGTTTTTTGCCTTTTTGTACCCTTGAGTGTGCCATTCCATACAATGTTTTTGATAAGAAAATGACATATATGAAAATTATCAATGACATTCGTTATTATGATAAGACGATGATAACTGTTTTTGTTTTTGTCGGTTAATTTTAATATGCGATAATAAAAAAATTAAATTTATAGGAAGTTTTGCAAAAACAAAAACAATTAAAAGCAAAACTTAAAGTATGTTAGAACATAAAAAACCTTTTTATTGAAGAATTTATGATATGAATTTAAATACGATTGCAAATAAAATTTATACCATTATTCATTCATATTAATTTATGATAAGCATTATAAAAATATGTAGAATTTAATTTTTAAATATAAATATGTAGGTATGTTCAGGAATTTAAATGAAATGTTGCAAAATATTATTAAAAATTTTAAAAGTAATACAAAGATATTTTTGATATTTAAGGAATGTCAATTAGTTGACAAGTTATCTATTATTATAAGGAATGTAAAGGCAGATTTTTTTAAATAGCATGAAGGGTGTGGATCTTACTTAATAAATTATTTATGAGCGATATTACAATTTATTAAATCTACTTGAAAACTGACCCTCAGCGTAGTTGGTTATTCTATTTGTACTTGTAGTTCTTTATTAATAATTTAAAAAAAAGTACTTAGTATAAAATTAAATAAAGTCGGTGGTATAATAAATAAATATTATAGCTTATTTTAGGTTAATTTTACAGAAGTCAATGTATATTAATTATTTTTATTTAAACTATACTTATACACAAAAAAAATTCAAAAATTGTATATTATAAATAGTAACAAACAAAACATGACTTATATATAAATTACATAGTAATAATATAATAATTATTATACAGATAATAAAATTTCTCAATGCTTATCTATTTAAATTACTTTTTCGTATATTCGTCACCACATGTTTATTTAATTATTACTAAATCAAAATTTAATTCACTAATAATATATTTGGCACCAACGATTAAATCATTTCCTGAGGTTAAAAACGATAAATTTATCACTATAATACAATTTTTTTTAAATATTTTCTTTGAACAATTATACTTTCTTATTTACTTTTTTTTTAAATTATAAATTAATTTTTAAAATTCTATATCATTTAAAAAAAAAAATGGTTGACGGCCTCTGTTTTATATTAATGTATTGTTAATTTTAGATTTATTTCTTTTTCTTTCTGTTCTTTTTTAGTTTGAAACATTTTTAATTTTTCTTTTTAAAAATTTCACTGCTTGTTTAACAATTCAATTAAATTTATTATGTAAATTAACTCCATTTATCCAATAATTAAAATATTTATTAGCTAAAATTTATACTAGGAGATACTTCCGAATAGTATTTCTAATTAATTGAAACCATATCTAAATAAAATATTTTAATTTAATCAAATTGTTTATTATATACAGCTACCTTAATTGGGCTAGAAAAGGATGGGTGAAATAAAATTGATTCAACTCTAATTCCCTAAAACAATGATAATAAAGTCGAATTAAAAATCCTTTTTATTTCCAAAAAAAAACAAAAATCTTCAAAAAATAAAATAAATTAAATAAAGTCAATTCGATTTTAATATTAAAACAAAGTTGAATTGGATCTAAAAAACTTTAAAAACAAGAGCCACCCTTTTTAACATACTAGATTTTCTTTGCTTTCAAGATGGCAAGATTCTGATGTAGAAACAATCTCAAATCCCTTCTTAATACTTTTCTTCATACAAAGTACGCAATAAAGAATATAAAATAATGAAGCCTACCCCCAAAAAAACAACATGTTATTGGAACCTTTGATGCACATATTTAAATTAATGGGGCTACCAATTACCATCCTCAAAATCCAACTCTTATATATTAAAAATCTTGCATATAAAACTGTGTAAAATACAGGGTGGGCTAAAAGTCACACCTATGCCAAATATGAACTTTGCATGATTCAAATTCTACTTATGAAAAATAATGTCAGATATATAACCACCATTTTCATCAATGCAAAATTTGAATCTTAAACCGGTGTTCTGCATAACAGTACGCAAAATATCAGGCTGAATTTCCCTATTCTTAGTTTTAATATTGAGCTTTAGCTTCTCTTTAGTTTAAGGCTTGTTCACATATACTCCTTCTATTAGATAACCCCATAGGAAATAATCTGGCGCAGTTAAAATTGAATCCAGAATTTCTGGACATAATTTGGTTATCAAAAATTTCACTCAGAAGAGTACCAACACGGATCGTATGTGCTGTTGCTCCATACTGTGGGAACCAATTGTAGGAAACTACAGGAAGTACAAAATTATTAATCCTAGTACGATTTTTGTCCCCATTTACTGTCACGGCATTATCAACTTTAATCCTAAAGAAATATGAGGTACTATAAATCTATGTGATGCCTCCCCATATCATTCTGTACATTTCAGCGAGTGCAATTATCGTTGCTAAACAACTCTGGGTTTGCAGTACCCCAAAATCGCATATTTTGCTTATCCACATTCATTAAGATGGAATTATGCTTCATTATACTCATAATTAAATTGTTCAGTAATTTCAAAGTTGAATAGCCATTGGGAAAGTATACTTTCGTCCGTTGCTCGTTGGTGTAATTTTGCACGTTGGTGTAACAAGCTTCGATTAATAAAATCTGAAAAAAAAATAAAAATAATATGTAAATGAAAAAGTTATTAAATTTTCAAACCCGTTGGTGACTTTTGGTCCACCTTGTATTATATGTGTAAAAGTGGGATTTTTAAATCAAATATACTTATTCGTTCGGCTTTATTTCCTTTCTTTTGAATTTCATTTTATTTTTGGACAATCGAATTAAGATAGAGTTTTTAATTTGAATCAACATGATTGTACAAATTCTATTTTAAGGAGAATTGTCAATATAAACGTTTTAAATAACTTCTTAAGTTGGCACTTGAATAAATCATTCTCTTCTTTTATAATTGTATTAGTTAAAAATTCATCAAATATTGAAGGAATCACAATGTAGGCTTGGGTTTAAACTAATTTGACCTTTTTAAATAGCGTATAGTATTAAATAACTTAAAAAAGTTATAATGAATCTGTTCGGAAGAATCTACACAATGTTACATATATTCACATCAAACATTATATTGTTTCTTTTGCTTATTTGTTATTGTCTTGTTTAAAAATTCCAATTAAATTTTAATAAATTCCTTTAAATTTTATATACTTGCAATTAATTATTTAATTTAAATATAAAAAATAATAAAAATAAATTTTAATTAATACAAGTGTTAATTGAAATAATTATTTTAGAAAACTATAAATAATATTTCATAGATGTAGTTAATTATATAAATATTTGTATGTTAAAAATAATATTGGAAAATAATTTAGTTAAAAAAAAATAACATTTGATTGATTTTGCTTCATAAATTATTGATTTTTGAATCTTTTCTTTTTTTTTTTTTGGAAATTTTCATTTATTTTTTCTAAATATAGGGAAATTATTTGAAATTTTTAAAAAATTTACATGCTGAACAAATAACAAAATTACAATTAAAAAATCAACATGAATGTGATTTATTGGAAGATATACGACAATTTACAATTAAACGTTCAGCAATTGAAAAACAATATAGCGAATCATTGCTTAAAATATCATCGGCATATTTAAATAAAAAAATTCCAAATATACCGGATATTAAAATGGAAGGACAATGCGAAGAAAGATGGTAAGTTTTTTTTTTTTTATTTTTCATTTTTACTTAATTTTTTTTTAAATTATATTATTAATATCATAATAAATATCATAATTTATTTATATATATAATATATACAACTCAGGAAATTAAAGAAATTATTGAAGAATTAAGTGAAAAAAATTAGTTTATTTGATTATTTTATATATTTATTTATATAAACTTTGTTCATCACTTTGTAACAATCTTGAAATATCTTAGCTCAGAAAAGTTTAGTAAAAACATATTTTTTTATCTTATAATTATAAAATTTTACAACTTGTTATTTGAATTTTTTAATATTATTGAATTAAAAAACATTTTACAACCTCAAAATCACGATGTCATTAAAAAAATTTCAAAAACTTTTTGACGCTGTTGTTATAAAATCTACAACAGTTATCCAAGTTGTCAAACTTTATCCAACAACAGTTATCCAAAAATTATATGTCAAAGTTTACGAAAAGTATAAATAAATATAAAATTATACACTTAATGTAGAAATAAACTCTAATACTTTTAAAAAAATTTTGACGCAGTTGTCATAAAATCTACAAAAAATGTCCATGTTATTACAAATATTAATGGCGCTCAGAAACAAGTCATTCAAAAATGATGGTCAATTTGTTAAAGTTTAAGAAAAGTGTACATAAATCAAAATTATACACTTAATATAATTATACTCTAATATCACCTAGTGTTTACATATACTGTATGCTGTAAACTCATAAACTCGTTTACAATTAGATTTTTAGACAGCACAGTCACCACAGCTAGAAAAAAAAAACTTATAACAGCACTGCCTAGACAACGAATATTCAAAATTATATTTGTAATGTCAAAAAAATCGAAAAATAAATAATATCAGTAGTTTTTTTTAAGGATAAATTTTTTCTGTTAAAAGATTAGTTTCAATATAATAGGTACTTCTGCGGCAAATTAGTAAACCCATATTCGTTTTATGTTCTAATTGTCTAAAAACATTTAAACTAGAGAAAGTGACAGTTGATAATGACAGTATGTAAAAACCAAGTTAGAAAATTTAGGGGATATAAAAACAATATACAGTAAACCCTCCAACTGCGCGGTTTCTCATAGTACGGTTTCGCAATTGCGCGGCCAAGTCTTAAATACCAAAATTTCTATCTGCGCGGTAAAAATTTCGTAGCTGCGCGGCTTTTTATTTTTTTTGTAGTTTTGGACAAAAAACATCATGTTAATTCATATTGGTGAATCATACATATGTTTGAAACGGAAAATAGTGATTCCCCGAATTTCGATGCATATCTACTTTTTATTTCAAAAAAAATATTGACAGTTTCATTTTTCTAGTGATCGCGTTAGGATGAGGATGTAAAATTACATAATTTTAATTAAGATATTTATACAAGTGTTTGTTTAATTAAAAATATATACATATGTATTAAATTCAAGAAAATCGTATTCGTGTGCAATAGATATAAGTGTATAAGAAATTCTTACATCAATTAAAGGGTGTTATAAACTAAGTATAAATTAAATTTTTGATTTGTGATTTAATACTCATTTTGATTTAATAGGTATTTTAATAATTTTTTCACCCTATAAATAATAATGGAAAAAACTGGCAAAAGAAAAATATTGACGTTAGAGGCAAAGCTTGAAATTGTGAAGCAATTAGAAAATAGCGAAAAAATATCAGTTTTAGCTAAAAGACACAATATGAACGAATCCAGCATAAGGAGGATTAAATTGAATGCAGAAAAAATTAAAAGTTCAGTAGTTTGTTCCACATCGCTAGCTGCAAAAACATTAAAAAAACCTCGAAATTCAATAATAGAGAAAACAGAAAAAGTGCTAAGCTTTTGGATTGAAGATCAAAATCAAAAGAGAATTCCACTTAGTGCTGATGTTATTCGAACTAAAGCGTTATTAGTCTTTAACCACTTACAAAAGGAAGAACCTGGGTCATCTAATTCAAGCGAAATTAAATTCCAAGCTAGTAAAGGATGGTTTGATAAGTTTAAACATCGTCAAAATCTACATAATATAAAATTTACAGGCGAAGCAGCCAGTGCTGATACATTAGCTGCATCTTTATATCCAAAAACGTTAAAAGATATCATCGATGGTGGTGGATATTTATCAAGCCAAGTTTTCAATGCTGATGAGACTGGCTAATTTTGGAAAAGGATGCCTAGCAGAACATTTATATCTAAAGAAGAGAAATCTGCTCCGGGGTTCAAGGTTTCCAAAGATAGATTGACAGTTTTGTTTTGTGGTAATGCAGCTGGCGATTGTAAGAACAAACCACTAATAATTTATAAATCAGAAAATCCTCGTGCTTTTAAAGGAGTATCAAAAAACTCACTCCCAGTTCATTGGGTATCAAACAAGAAAGCTTGGATGACTGCAAAGCTTTTTGAGAACTGGTTTTTAAATTGCTTTTGTGTAGAAGCTGAGACTTACTGTAGAGATAAAAACATTGCCTTTAAGATTCTATTGATAGTTGACAATGCAACAAGTCATCCACCACATTTGGCTGAATTGCACACCAATGTTAAAGTAATATTTCTGCCTCCAAATACGACATCTTTAATTCAGCCGATGGACCAAGGCATAATAGCCGCATTTAAGCTGTATTATCTTAGAAGAACTTTTCGGCAATTAATTGAAGCTACGAATGGACCAGATAGTCTTTCAATTCGTGAGTATTGGCGTCAGTATAACATTCTTTCTTCCGTAAAAAATATTAAATTAGCATGGGATGAAGTTAAAAACTCAACGATGAATGCTGTATGGAAAAAATTATGGCCAGAATGCTGCATAAGAGAAGCTGTTGTTGAAATGCCAGAAATTGTGGAAATTGTGACTTTAGGTCACATAATTGGTGGTGACGGATTTCAAAATTTAGAATCAGAAGATATCACGGAAGTCCTTGTAACTAATGAAGAAAATATTACTGTTGACGATATTTTGACACAGTTCGATAATGACAATGATGAAAATGATGAAAGTGAAGAAGATGTAGAGATTATAGGAGAGAAAAGGTTTACTAGTGAAAAACTATCAAATTTTTTAAAACTTGGTAGTCAACTTGAACAGGAAGCTCTTGATATGGACCCAGATATGGAGCGTGCCTTAAAATTTCGGAGAAATCTGACAGCAGCTTTAGCCCCATATGCTGAAATTTTTAAAGAAAAACAAAAAGCTGGTAAGCAATCAGTTTTAACAAGCTTTTTTCAAAAACATATAGAATCACGGTCATTAGAGTCAGCTCATCGTAGTGATTAAAACCACGTTATTTATATTTAATTTTTATTTATGTCTATATTTATTATGTATAAGTCGTTGAATTGAGACTGTTTTCTATAGTTTTTATATTGTTTTCTATAATTTTAATTTATGTTCAATTTTTATTAATGTTTATAGTACATATTCATTATGTATAAGTCGTTGAATTGAGACTTTTTATGTTTATATTAATGTAAATATGTATATTAGTCGTTGAATAAAGACTTTTTATTATATTTTTTGTAATTTTTCTAATATCTGGAACCTAACCCCATAATCACATATAAAATCGGGTTCACAGTGCGCGATTTCGGATTGCGCGCTGTTTTTTCAGAACGTAACTACCGCGCAGTCGGAGGGATTACTGTATATATAATTCCTCTAATTCCTTTACTGGGAACTTTGGCTTTCGAAACATTTCTCACCTCGACAACTTAAAAATTACCTTCCTCAAATAAAAATAGATTGTTTGCCATAGCGATTAATTAGAGAGAGTAATTTAAAGTACCCTCTTTATACCCGTGCATACATATATGACATCGGGTATATTAGATTTGCTCCTCCGTTTGTAACGCATCGATCTAGACGAGCTAGATATAGTGTCAAGGGTACGTATCGGCTCAGAATCGAAAAATGAGTCGATCTAGCTATGTGTGTCTGTCCTTCCGTCCGTCTGTGTGTCAGCACGATAACTCAAAAACTAAAAGAGCTACAGTTTTGAAATTTTCACAAAATATTTTTCAATCAATTTCTAGGTTCCCTATTTTTTTTGGTTAAGATCGGACTAAAACTTCGGGTAGCTCTCGAACAACTTTTTCAACTCCAACATTTTCATACAAAAATTTGAAATTTAGCTATGCATTTTGTATTTAACATGAAATTATATGAATTTTGTTTTTTTGTTTTTTTGTTTTTTGTTTTTTATGTAGATAACGATTTCGAGTTAGAATTTCATACGATTTAAATGATGCGTAGTTTATTTAAGATAAGCAAAAAAGAAGACAAAGATTTTTTTTAAGTAAATGGCTGATTGATATTGATAGATTGATAGATTATGGATATGATGATTATTATATGAATATGATCATATGAAGTTGATTTTGCTTAAGTTTAATATATTGGTGAATTAAAAATTAATTATAAGAGATAGAATTGAAAAATTAGAGCAAGAGTTTTGAAAATCACACAAAACATTTTTTTGACATTTTTGAGGTTCCCTATTCTTTTTGTTTAAGACCAGATCAAGGTTTTGGGGAGCTGCCACACAACTTCTTTGCACCAATATGAATTTCTTAGAAACTGATTATACTACGAGGATGAAAATTACACACTGTTAGTTATATAATGAATCGAGCACTTATATGAAGTTTCAAAATGTTACGGACCCGTTTTCGGGCAGCTGCCATACAAAGTAATCAATTCGATAACTGTGAATCTAATGAAGCTACGAGGTTAAAATCAAAACTGGGCAGATAAAGTAATAGGGCAAGTTAGTTGGCAAAGTTGGACATCACTCGGACCAACTTTTAGGGTGGGCTATTTTTTTTTTTTTTTTATGGGATAATAAGTTAATCAAAAATTATGGGATACCTAATAAGTTGAATTTTTTTTTAACTATTTTACTTTCTTATATTTTTTTTGTAATATTTATAATAGCATAGGGAAAATAAATAACGGTTAGTGGGTATGCACGGGTATCTAAAAGTTGACAAGGGCAACTATAATCTTCTTCGTTTTAAACTATTTTATACCACTGGTCGCTGATTGGTATTAACAAATTATATCCCACATTTACTCTGTTTATATTGCATGTGTTATAGTTTAATGAATTGTATGTGACTTATCTTGTCTGTTGTAATGCAATAGGATGAGCCATTCATTCTTAAAAGGTAAACTTTCCAAGAGTTATAGATTCTTTAAACAAATGAGATATTAAAACTTTTGGAGTGTTTTTTAAGTAAAATGATTTCTAACCAATAATATAATAAACAAATATATATTTAATCTTATGAATTTAGTTTTCTTTTCAATTAATTGTAATAAGAAGTTTTTTTTATATATTTACAGCATTTGTATAGACTATATATAAAAACTTGAATTCCATTTTAATATTCAAAAGAGCAACTAAGGGAGTATCTTGTGACTAACTAATAAAAATATACTTTTTGAACTTATGTTTTAATACCAAATTTTTAATTTAGTTAAATAGTATAATGCTAAATTTTTAATTTTTAAAATGTATCAAGTGTAATAATTAGTAAATATGAAATTATATAGTAAATGAGGAATTTTTTGAAAATATATGTTTATATATATGTGTATTCAATTCTCTTAAGTTTGCCATAGCTTTTAAGTATTCGGGCTATGGCAATCAGTGTTCCTAAAATTTCGGTTATTCTTATTCAACTTATATAATATATAAGTCTTATATCCTCATATTTTTCAATTGCCCTTATTCAACTCTTGTAAAATTTTATTTTCTTTTATATGAAATAAACTTATTGAAGATAAAACATTTTTGTCCATTACTGTACCAACATTATAAATACATCACGATTATTTTTGATAATTTTTTTTAATCCTTGAAATGATTCCCTTTTATAAATTATCTCCTTTTTTCACTTCCCATCCTTTCATATTTATGTTAAAAAACCGGTTATAAATTTAAGTGTTTATATATGTGTTAGCTAATGTTATATGTAAATGTATATACATATATATAGAAATATAATATTACATATTATATACATAGTAAAATTAAAAAAAAAATCTAAATAAATGATTTTCAGTAAATTTTTTTTTTGTGTCTAGAAAAGGACGAAAAAATTATGAAACGTTAAGTTAATATTTGTGTTTTGTCTGGACCAAAAATAAAAAAGATACAAAAATTAAAATAACGGGATCCAAAAGAAAAATGAGATGAAAATTAACATGAAAAGGATTCTAGTACATCTATTTATGGTAAAAAATTTAGTTGTAGGGGCAATTATTGGGAGTAAGAAGTAGAGGATAACACAATCATTTGATGGAAGATAAACGAATCAGTGATATGTAACCATAAAAAAAAAACAACTGAATCTTTTTAAAATTAGAATTCTATAAATGTTATGGGATAAAAGCAATACATTTTTTTTTTCTTTCTGATTACATTAAATTTAACAGAAAAATAATAAAACTTACAAAATATTATGTAATTTTAGAAAATATTTTTCCGAATATTGAAATTTATAAATTATTACTTTTTAGATAAATGAATCTTTTTTTGAATATGTTTTTAGTGTTTAGGTAGGAGGAAATAAGGCCTATGGTATTAAGGTCTAACAAGGAATTATTGAATTAAATACTTAACTGGGAACGTGCCAGAAGCTCCATGGTTAGAAGTCCTTGTCCTCTTATATGGGACTTCTAATTTTTTGAGTGCAGTCAGTAGCTCAATAGCTACCAACCAACAGGATATTTGATAAGTATTCTGGATAAAGCTATTACCCTGATTTAGTAGCTAACTTAGCATCCCTTTATTAAGACAGAATATAACTTCTCACCTAACAGCGTAAGATGAAAGTAAGAAACCGAGGATAAATTAGGGATAAAGGATAAAAAAACAAAAAAAGTAGTTTAAAAAGAATGAAGACCATGACGCCATCAGGGGTGGGGCAGCAGTAGAAAAATGTTGAAAACCTGATGAAAACATTTGGGTTTTACAGTCGACTACAAATTTGCAATATTTATCCAGCTTTATTTCCCCCCGCCGTTTTTAGCACATTTTCAAATGATTTGGAATTCGAAAATGTATTTCAAAAATTAATTTCATATAGGAACTTTTTTCTGTAGCCCCACTTATGACGGAGCTAAAGTGCATATACTTAAAACCACTCAAAAAGAAGGAAAATTTATTTTTAATTGTTATAACAAAAGTTCTTTATGGTATATCGTTTATCTAAAAATGCCAAATGATAGCTGTTTTTATTGTTAAATTTTCAAAAAGTGCTTCTTTATACCCATTGATTTTTTAATAAACTTTGGAAATCGTATATAATGTATAATATATTGTTATGTCATTTCTTAAGCAAAATGATAATGCAAATTCTGTTGTTAGGTATTAAGAAGAGTTCTCCATCTGTTTTCAAAAGTTTTATTTTGGTAATCTTGTTAAACGAAGCTTAAAAAACTTTAATCACTATTTTCAATTTTATATATAACCACTTTCTTAGATGTTTTTTTTAATTTCTCTGTATATGAAAGCTAATCGTTTTCATTTTTTCCGATTAATTGCGTGGAAACATTTTTTTTCTATTTTAAGTTCAACATTTTTTATATTCTATGGCTGAAGTGAATAAAGAAAAGTTATAATTATAAATTTTTAGAAATTTAAAATAAAGAAAAAATTTTGGATTGTATGGAAGGTTAGGAATGAAATTCCACGAATATTAGATTTGAAATGCGGTCAGCATAGCCAGGGAATAGGGGCGGCAGCTCAGGCCTGATCAAAATATTGAAAAATCTTTGAATCAGTTGAAAATATTAGGGGTCGACTAAATTGGAGAAAAATATAACAATAATAAAAATTTTTAAAGGAAACACAATCATCATATGAATATCGTAATATCATTCGGTTTAAGGAAATCAATTTTTTCAATATTTGAAATTTATTAATATTGTACTGTGTAAACGCTGATTATAAAACTTAACTATGCATATAGAAAAATATCAAGCACCAAACTTTATTGAAATATGGAATTATGCTCATATAAAAAAGGAACTCAAAACTACTAAGCAAACTGTCGCATTTTATATAGCAATGTTGCCTACTGTAGTTCTTCTACTTTTCAAGCTATATGCTAATCTTATATTGAGTGCTTTACTCCAACTGAACAAAAGTTAAGATTTGCAATAAGTTTGATATATGGGGAGTATTTAAAGGTCGATGGTTATGAAAATACTGATGTGCACATATCGTTTAAGCTAAGCTATGGTTATATATGATTACTGATATTAAATTTTTAATTATTTTTTTTATATATGAATTATGATCAGGCCATAACGATGAGGTCTTTAACTTCTCAATTTTCTTAAATTTTAACAGCAATTGATATTGTAAAACACCTAAAGTTAGTATGTATGTAATGATTTTACAATAAGTTATTCAACTTTTATATTTTCTTAAACTTTTTCATCATAAATTTTCTCAAACAACAATTTTAAAATTTAATTAACAGTATTTCTGAAAATTTATTTGAAAAAAATATGGTTTCCTGGAAGTGCAAAAATGTTCTTTTTTTTTTGGGGAGTTTTGTGTTAAGTTATCTATAGATTCATAAATTTGGAAAAACTTTTTAGCTTAACAACTTTTTTCAAAAAAAAAATGTTTTGTTATTCTAAATTTTATAGAAAACATAAATATTATTCAAAAATAATTGCATTTTATATATGGTATATTATATTTTTCGAAAATTAAAAATTTTTCCATAGTATTATTCTAGAAAATATATTTTAATTAATTTTAAATAATAATTAATATGTAATATATTATATACTTTGAAAATATTATTTGTATATTTTGGAAAGAGTTTTTATTGGTAATAAAAAGTTTTACCAAAACAATAGCTTTAAAATTAATTAATTGATTACGGGGTTCATATGGAATTACTGTTCATATGGATTCACTGTACAGGATTCATAAAGCAACGCTGTACGGAGTTCATAACCATACTCCTGTACAGTGATTCCATACATAGGTGGTAAGTGATTCCATAATCGCGACGGTCGCATAACAAACGCATTTTCATAAACCGTGTTTCGCCATCTTAATAATTCAAAGTTGTTGGGATGAGTATCTGTCGCACTTCTTGATTCACGTACGAAAACCTTGAAAAGAAAGCGTTAAGCCTTTGGAACAGGAGTTTGTTCCTTTAGGTATCTATAAAACCGCGTTAGTTCAATGTTGTTAATTTATTTGCATAATCCTAAAAGTAAAGCAATTGGTTTATATCTATTAGATTAATTATTTTTAATAAATTCAATAGTTTAAGACCAATGGCTTAAGTTTTGAAAAGTGATCCTAGTTTGTTCATTAATATTCGATTTTTTTTTTAATTATTTTAACCAGTTATTCTAGACGTAAATATTGGGTTTGCTAGTCAAAATATGGCCATTTCTAGACAAATTTTGCCAATTTGCTGCAAAAGCGAAAGCCCTATATATATTTGACATTTGGACTTCTTATTAAATTATTTTAATATACACTATATTTTTTTATTAGATATGATCCGACCAGGGTTTGAACCCGAGATTTTTCGATTGAAAAGTAGCCACTTTACTACTTAGTTATCGTTCATATGCTGAATAAATATTAAAATAATATATTATAAATCTTTATCCTATATATGTTGTATATTACTACTTGCTGTCATAGATTTATTTAACTATAAAAACGATTAGAAATTATTGTAAAATATTACCATTTATTACATATCGGTTATTTAGTAAAGCATTTAACGTTTGTTAACTTTATAAAATATCCAACAAAGACAAAACAAAGGACTTTTCATAAAAGCTTTAGAGGAGGAAATGGATATTGATAAGGATTCATATTTCCTATAAAAAATAATGCGAGATAAAAGGAAAATATAAAATAAATAATTAAATCAAAATTATATATGTATATATCAATAATAAAATTCATTATCCTTTTTTGTCCTTTCACAACTAAAACAAAAATAAAAATAATCTTTTAAAAACAATCTTTTTATATTATTTAAATACCACCATTTTTCTTGAATTTTTTTTTATATTCTTACAATAATACTAATATTTTCTAATATATTTGTATAAGTATATATATATAAAAGCTATATATATATAATATATATACTACATAACGGATGAAACATTTTTATCTAATGTGTTTAATATGTATATATGAAACGAGTTCGTACATATACGAATGTAAAATCTATTAAGACAATACTATATGTAAGGACATCTCTATTTAATAATGAATAAGAAAATAAAAAAAAAAAAATGTGTAGGTGTCATCAATTATTATTTGCCATGAATTAAATTTACAAAAACAAAATTGTATAAAGAATACAATTCTATATTACCTATATATAATCGCACCCATTATGTATGCTCTAAGATTTGAAATTGTCAAGATAGTGACAGTAGGACTTTTCATATGTATATGTATTAGAAACAAAAAAAAACTTAAACTGTATACTATTTTTTTTTTCTTGCATTGAATGTTAATGTGAATTTGATGGAAAATTATTCATCATCTTATATTTATTTAAGTTCATCATTTCAAATTTCTTTTTTGTCATTTTATATTCTACTTTTATTTTTCCTTTTTTTTTTTTTTTTTTTTTTTTTGTACTATTTCCATCTTGAAAAGAAAAATAAGAACACAAATAGAAGAAAATAAAACACCAGAATGAATAAAACAAAAAACAAAAAAACACAAAATTAGAAAATAATTTTTAGTGAAAATTAACTGCATGTATGTGAATTAATAAGAAAATATTGCCAAATGGGAAAAATTTTACACAAATAATCTGTTAAAAAACCTTGTTAATAATGTTAAAATATAATGTTGCAGCTACAATTTTTGTATATTAATTCAAAAGTATTTTTATTGACCAAAGGCGTAGTGGTAAAGTCGTCGCCTTTAATGAGGAAGATATCGTATCCAAAAACCGATCAGATCTTATCTAATAAAAATAAATATCGTAAGATCGTATAATTATATCAATATAAGATAAAGATTTAATAAAAATACATAAATAACTCTTGTATAAGATAATATATGGCGCACAAAATTAACATTTGTGTATTCATAATCTTTAATCTTTACATTCACTATGCTGTTGATTACTCGACTGTATCAGGTCAGTTCTGATAGTATTATTCGTCTCTAGGTGTTATTGGGTCGACCTTGTCTTTGGATTTCTTGTGGGTTCCAATGTAGTGCTTCCATTGCTATGCTTTCTTGCGATTTTCTAAGTGTGTGCTCTATTCATCTCCATTTTTTCCTTGTAAAGATTAAAGAAAATGAAGTCAAGTCAAAATAGACTTTGTGAATGCCCTTAACTCCTTAAAAAAGTAAAACAAAATATTTAGTCAGGTATTTAAATTACATATGTTGAAAAATTGCATATTTTCAGTTTCCGATCCTTTACAGCCCCTAAACGAAGAACCATACAAAAAAATTTCTCTCCAAATTTCAAGTTCCTATATCTCAAGATATAAGGAATCAATAATTTAATTTAAAATGGATTATCACAAAACTCAAGTGCCATATGGTAACACTATACATTTGTTTTACAAATGTTTATATAGCTTTTAAAAACAGCTATTGTTTGGCGTTTTCAGATTGAAAATATATCTTATAGAATGTTTTTTATAATCACGTAAATACATATAGGCTTTTTCAGCTCTTTAATGGTTGTGGCTGCGGTGGTTTGGGCTAAAAGAAAAAAGTTCTTCTATAATATTAATTTTTCTGCAATACATACCGATCCTAACACTTCTTTTTTTTTTCTTTTCATAAAATGTAAAAATTTTGTAAACACACGAACGTACAGGCGAAAATGTGCTGAAAAATTCGAAGTTAAAAAGTAATAAATATTTTAATATAAATTTTGTCTCAAAATATATACTAAATACCTGGCAACTCTAATCTGTATCCTTATAATCCACAAAAGGGATTTAATAAAACCTGAAAAAAGTAACATAAAAACAAAAAGAAAAAATTAATAACAGGAAAAAAAACAAGAAAAGAAAAATCGTCCTTTTATCTTACGAATTTTTTTTTAGGTTTTTGTTTTTTTTTTTATTTTAAAGGTTGAATCCATTTTTCTAGGTCAAATTTTTTTCGTAATTCAGATTTTGCTTTCATATGACAGATTTTTTTTTTCTAAGCAAAAGAAGTATAGTACTGACATAAAAATTAATAAAATATAACTAGGTCTAACTAAAGGTTATAAAGATTCAACGTTCTACATATTATTCTAATTATTTTAATGAAGAAATGAAAGCTAAAAACCTTGCCCGGAATTTAAATTCTAAAGTTTATTTGCCTTTTAATTTAATTATATTCCACATAAAAAAGGATATATGGAATGTATGTGGGTTTCTTTATGTAGTTGATTTTTTTTGGCAAACGTATTTTTATAGATGCATATAACTGTCATATTCTTTATGATAGTTGCCAATATTGAACTTATTTGATTAAATTTTTTCATATTATGACGTCAGAATTAGCGCAACTAATAAGTGCTGAATAAATATAACTATTGATAAATTTTTTAATAACTGTAAACTGCAAGATATAATTGTAAAAGAACTGTAAGAAATAAAGAGTACTTTTAATTAAAATAAAATTCATAATTTTTTTATATATTCAATGACAATTAGACAATTGATTACTCACTACACCACAGAGGCCGCTGAAACACTTAAGAAACCTTCATTATTTAAAATATAACCAATCAAAAAAAGAACAAGTCCACATCATTTATACAAGTTTATGTTTCTATTTTTGACAATATTTAATATTTTAATAGATGTATATATATATCTATATATATTTTTTAACATACATTATCTTTCTGATACATTAACTTTGTTTTATTAATATTCATGCGGTTACATAAAATATAGATGAGTATATGCGTAGGTAAAGTAAATGAAATTATTACTAATATATATGATACATAAGGGTATACATAATAACATTATCTAATGTTAAAAAGTTGCAATTATTTTTAAAGATATTTTTTTGGTTTTTACCAAAATTTTCGTAAAAATTTTCAAAACCAATTATGAGAGAATAAAAGGTTTTTAAAATTGATTTTAAATGTAAAAAATTAATTATCTTCCCGTAAATGTCATTTTACATTTTTAGTTAAATGTCAAAATGAGTTTTAATTAAATTTTATTTAAGAGCTGTATCCGCTTTTAAAAACTTAATTAAAAATTTGACAAAACCAATTTATTTAAAAAACTAACTGTTTTTTGTTGTATTAAAGCAAAATTTTTGTTTGTTATATTACTTAAAATTTTTCTTTAAACTTTAGGTTTTAGACAAATTATTAAACTACATTACATATTTATATGTATATAAACTTCTGTTTTGCTTTTATTAAGCTTTCGTTTAGATCAGTGTTCCGCAACTAGGCTGCCGGGAAACAGTATTAGGTGTTAAATCCCTACTAGGGATTCTGTGAGCTTTATCCTATGTATGTAATTTCAAAGAGATATATTCATCATACATATTCAGTTGAATATTTAAAGACACATATTCATCATTGGATATGCACCTGCAACAACAAATTGAACACTAATTTCAAACAATAAATGCTAAGCAATGTAATTGGATTCGAGATCCTTTTGTAATTAATGCCTAAAATTCTGTTGAAACACTTTCTCTACAAATTCAAGAGGAATTTGTGAAATTGGAGATTGACGGAACTTTAAAACTGAAATTTAACGAAGTTTCATTGGATGTTATTACAATTGCAGTTAAGAAAGAATATCCTAAGATTTATGGCCAGCTACTGGCTGTTTTGCTACCATTTTCTATGCAAGCTAGAGTTTTTCAATTGTAGTTTTAATAAAAAACCGCTTATCATGCTTAAAGAGCCTTGACCCAAAACTTCGGATTGGACTTTCAAATATCGAGCCGAATATAAAACATTTTAGTTCATTGGAACAAGTCCAGGTATCATGTTATTTATTAGTTTAATAGTTTTCTACCCTTTTTATAGCAGTTATTTAAGAAAAAAAATCAATTTCATTATAAACTAATGAAAAATTTATACGCTAATGTATTTATACATTAATTTTTTATACTCTGTTGTGGTGTGGTTCCGGACTTCCCGAAAAAAAATTAGCGTACCACATGTCAACAAAGGTTTCGAAGCAAAGGTTTAGATTACAATTTCTTCCTTTTAACTCCTAGCTCAATTTTTCCACGTTGACAGGGTTTCTACAAATATTTAATAAAAAAAAGAAACAGAAAATGTAATTTAAAGAAGTTCGGTTACATTACTTTGTCCCAAAAACAAACCTTTAACCCGTTAATAAAAAAATGGTAAATAAGCAAAATTTACATGAGGTATATTGTTTGATTTTTTTAAACATTCCTGATAGATACCTAAGGTCATGTGATGAAACTCTGTATATATCCGAGTTAGCTACGGGACTTTACGTGCTTCAAAATGATCTTTATAAATTTATGGGGGTGATTCAATCAATTTGTCGCAGAACCTTCATTTGATCAAGTGAACCTGTGGAGCCTTAATGATTTCCACAAACCTCTAGCAAAAACTCTTTTTAAAGACGTATATAATGGTACATAATCAAAGTACAAAAGATTTCGACATATTCCGAGATAAAAGGAGCTTATAATAGCAGTGGGCTAGTGGGAAAAAACACTCTGAATATGTAATAAGTATTTCCGTTTTAATTACGAAATTTTTTTGAAATACGGTATTAAAAGTGCAAATATTTTTTTGCTTGTTTTAGAGCTAACTGCCTTATAAGCTTGTCTATACTAAAGGTGCATGTTGGAACATAAGAGTCATATTATATTCTTGTTATAAAAATTAATCTTAATGAATTCCACATACAATTTAAACATGAGATAGTCCTAACCTAATAACATGTAGAAACACCTTAGATTTTCAACATATATGAAAATATTAAACACTACGATATTACGAGTAGTTATAATTATAAAATTAAGATAGTTTTAATTCAACTATTAGAGACTCATTCTATATATACTTATATCTGACTATGTAAACCCGAGTCTCGACTACTTTAATAAAGAAATTTAAACAAATAAAATTTGTTTAATTAAAAATGTAAATGAAAAAAAAAAAAATTTAATTGCAGTATTGCATTTGTATATCATATTTAAAATTTAAAATAACAAAAAAAACGTGGTGAACTAAAAACAAACAAAAATTTATATATTCATTGCGTGTTTCTATACAAAAACTCAGTACTAGTGCTTTAGTCATTTAAATATTTATTTAAAAAACAAACCTACAGTTTATTAAAAAAATTTATGAAAGTAAAAATGAAACAGCAAATTTATAAGTATATAATAAAGAATAATACAACTTTATTATATAATTATATAATATGTATATCAGTTTATGTTTTAATCAGCATTTTATAAAATTGTTTTTAGCTTTCATGTACAGAAATGCGCTCTTGTGTTTTAAATCTGTTATATCAAAATTGTTAAATCCGAAATAGTATGTAGTAAAGTTGGTTTGTTGTTAAAAAATATTAATTAATCATAAGAAACTCTTTAAAATTTGGGTAATATATTTTCAGGGCAATTATATACGAAATGAATCCTATTGAAATCCTTTTTGTATATTAATCAATACCAATTAACATTCATAATACGTGATTAGATAAGTATAGTATTTTTAAATAGAACTCTTAAGGCAGTGGCTGTTATATATTAAAGAAATTTCAAAGAAGATTTAAATAATGGGTAAAATAATATTCAAATAACATAATATATACAATTAATATAATATAATACAATTGTAAGTCTAAAACGCTTTTTCATTTATTTGCTGGATTATCGCTTAAAATATATTATATATTTTTAATATCTGCTAAATTCTAGGAAAGGTTCTACAAAAGTAATTATAGGTTTGAAATAGGCGGTGTGGAATTAGAAACAAATAGAATGGTTGAGGATAGCGTGTTGGAAAAAATAAATTGGAAATGAATTTCAACTACAGATTAATTTTTTTTAAATTAGAAGAAGTCTAATAGTCTAAGTCTAAAAAGTCTGTCAGAATTGGTAAAATATTATATGAAAGAATCTTCCAATTTGTAGTGGTTTATAAATTACATAATCAGATTGTCAGCTCTCAGCTGAAAATGTTCACAATGAAGAATAGAGGTTTCAATTGAATTTATTATTGTTAGATTGGAAATGTTTAGCAGGATGCATTATTTATTTTATTTTAAAAGTTCTAAGGTTTATACCTCTTATAAGAGCACTAAGAGGAATAAAAGTTACCTTAGTTGTGGGATTGTAAACCTAACGGTTGGGCGTGGTTTTGATTATTGTTAGATTGGACATTTAATTTATTATTGTTAAATTGGAAATGTTTAGCAGGATGCATTATTTATTTTAATTTAAAAGTTCAAAGGTTTATACCTCTTATAAGAGCACTAAGAGGAATAAAAATTACCTTAGTTGTGGGATTGTAAACCTTACGGTTGGGAGTGATTTTGAAATATCTTGGATGACTTAATGTGATATATTGGGACATCTATAATCTTAAATCTATTTGACCAATGATGTAGTGGTAAAGACGCCGCTTTTCTGTGGAAAGTTTCCGGTTTAAACCCAGGTGAGATCATATCTAATAAAATTATATCGTAAAATTGTTTAATTATTTTGTAATACATAGTTAATATCGTAATATAAGATAAGATTTAATATAAATTGTAAAGGAAAATAGATGGTGTACAGAGTTAACATTTGTGTACCTATTCATAATCTTATACAACAGCTACAGCCGAGTAATCCTTGCTTAGTGAATATAACGATTAAAGAAACTGAAACCTAGTCTAAATAAATTTGATGAATGCCTTTTAATCCTTAAATCTTAAATCCTGTCCTTATATGATTTAAGTTATATAGAAAATATCATTTGTATACCCGTATGACTATGGGTTAAGAGAATATACTAAGTTTTCCATTACGATTGTGACACAGATAAGGAGAGGTGGTTGATATAGTTTCAAATGTATGGTTCGGAGCAGAATAATTCACAAGATAACTCAAAAAATAAAAGAGCTATTGTTTTGAAATTTTGACAAATTCGTTTTTATGCAATAGCTGTCATTCGAGTTCCTACCATACAGTTTCTATTTTTATGAGCATTACTCTATATAAAGTTGGGTGCATAAAATTTTGCCAAAAATGGTTTAGTTTTATGGCCAAAGTTTGTGAACATTTAGTTAAGGTAGTGCAGTGGGATCGAGTAGTTGCGATTTTTTTATTTGAGCATTACTCTGTCAATAACTGAAAGCCTAATAAGCTATATGCATTTAAATATTTGTCAAAACTAATTAATTGGCTGATATAATGTCGATATTACGGTCTTACGGGTATCCCAGGGTTACTTTACTACACTGTTCCTCATTTTATTAAATTTTTAAACAATGTGTTTATTCTAGCTGGTAGTAATTACAGTATTCAGATTGGGAGTAGAGATTTTATTTTGGTATGTTAAACGTATCGTATTTTACTTTAATAAAACATATTTTAATATAACATTTTTCATTTTAACTCATGTAATATAAAAATATTTTTACAACTTAGTGATTTTTGTCTTGTTTTTTTTTTTGTAGGAAGTTTTTATTAAACTGATTTTTAAATTTACTTTTCTATCTGGCATTCGTTTGAATTGAATTTCTAAAAGGTAGTCCTTGCTAATCATTTCCTCTTTCTTCTTGTTTTAAAATATATAAGAATTCATTAGGAACACATGTATATAAATAAAGCTATACTATTATATACATAGATATATATATATACTTATATATTATTACATGCCTATATAGAGTTCAAGGATATACTTATAATATGTCCTTTTTTTTGTATTTGTCTTTTTATTTTTATGTAATTTTTATACTTTTGTGTGTTTCTACAGTGAACAGTGTAAAGTAAAAAACAGAATTTATAAAAACAAGAAAAACAAAAAAAAATAAAAGAAAAACTCTTAAAAACTAGAAATACATATTTTGTTTTTTAAAATCATTAAATTTAAATGTAACCAGTGATTCTAGATAGTAAGTGAATTACGAAGTCTTTTGTGAAGCAAGTTTAAGTATAAAAGAATTAAATTTTAAGTTTCATTTATAAGTGCTTGAATAATGGAATCCCACCTACCAACTGAACTTTTCTTAAAAAAAAAACTTATTCTTTTTAATTTAGGTAAATCTATACTTTGCCGACGATTACACAAGAACCGTTATTGGCCTTACTAGATTATAGTTTAAAACATCTTTCTATATCGACATTATATATATTAATCGGCTATTCGCGTTCGTTAGTGCGCTATAATCAATGAGAATGTTTTATTATTAATGATATCTACAGGTCTTTCATTTGTTTCGGAACGAATTGCCTTTTTACAGATTTTAACAGGATATCCATCTGTTAGTTAATCATTTTTAATCCCTCTCGTTAATCCTATAGATATTTTAAGTAGTGAAGTGGATGTAAGATCTTCTACATGCTCAAGTAGTTAATATTTTAGGAAGTTTGATTATTAAGAGAAAATTAACACCAGTCAGATCAATTCTAGTCTTGGGGCACGGTAGTGTAGTGGGTAAGCATTTGGTTTACTAAACGTTAAAGTCCGGGTTTTATTACCGATCAGATCTTACAATATTTAATTAAAAATAAATTATCAAAAAATAATTTTTCTTTACAAATCCCTATGGTGACCAAATATAAAAATAAGTTAATACTGTATTTATAAATAAATAGAAAGTATTATTAATCGCACTCGGAAGGAAAGACTGCAAACGCTTGCTCAGCGTGAACTGTTTAGTTTTATTGCAAGGCAGTCTTTATAGTTTGTACATATAGATTTATTTTGAAACCGCGCTTTTGGTTAGATTTACTTCTTAAATGCATTTTAAATAAAACATAAGTAAAATGGCTTCGTATTTCTTCTTTTCTAAAGATGCGTTTATGTTGGAGCTGCGATAAGTGATAAGAGCGTCGATACGACCATACCGGAAAAAATTTGTAATTTTTATCGATGATCAAAGCGATGCTCCAATATAAAACCCTCTATTGAAATCATGTATATAATTTTAACCCTATGCTCTTATAATTTATCGCAGCTCCAACATAAACGCACTCTAAGACTAAATTTTGGAAAAAGAATGTTTTAAAACAAAATCACTGATGTATTCAAATATAATCACTTCTGGCTACAAAATATTTATATATTTTAAAAATTCTTATTGAAAACACAGTTAAAAAACCATTGGATTTAACTGAATATAGGAAATTGTTAACATATTGTATATACAAAAATTATAGTGTTTTACATTATGTTAAAAAAAATAGAATCATTATTCGTTATGTACCCTATACGAAAAATAATAAATCCTACCGTAGTACCTCCAACCATAATATCTGTAGCCGTAGTAATGTTAGTAAGTATAGAACATGTAGTCATATTGTAAGAGCAATGCAACGTTAAGAGTTTCAGAAAAAACAGAAAATAAACAAAACATGAACAATAAAAATAACAACAAAAACATTGGAAACCATCATTAAAAGAAGTCCAATAGTTTTAAAAGTAAACAGTAAAATAACATTTTTTTTAAAAATATTTTTACATATGATATTTTAGTGTATATGTAAGGTTTGTTAGAAACTTTTGAGATGGGGGAATTTAAAAAGGG